>JAQYXR010000808.1:0-55308 GCA_030545055.2 Neoaliturus tenellus
CGTTCAAAATTTAGAGTAAAATAATATTATCAACTTGAAACTTTGCAATTCTTTGAAATGCAATAACTTCCGACATATTTGACCTTTTGAGGTCTGGTTTTTGGATATTTACTCTCCTTACTAAGACTCTAAGACTTTAAAATTATGTATATAATGAATATAGACTAAAAAAAATTTTCAGAACTTCCTCTTTGGGACGTCTATGTAGAAGGGGGTTCAAGGGTAATATGATAGGCATACGTCAAGCTATCCACATTGTTTTACAAAGGTAATTGTAAAAGCAAACGTTTACCGCAAACCGCACCTCAAAAGGTCAAGTATTTCGAATATTATTACATTTTTAAGCGTTTAGGTTAAAATTTGATTTTTTTCAAAGTTCTAAAGAGCTTTAATTTGATATGCATAAACATATTACCCGCCCAAAAATTTATTTCTGACTCCACATGGGCCATCCCATCCTTTTTAGGCATGTTGCCCACTGGGGATTTCAGGGGACTTTTCTGAGGGAGGTCAGGGGATGTTATAGAACACATTTCAGCAGAATTGGACTATCCAAAAAATTGTTCTTTCTCCAGCCATATTTTTGCTTAATTTAAAACACTAAATGTAACATGTTAGTTTATTTCGAGAGTTTTCAGCTGATTTTAGTTTCAATTTAGTAGCTACTTTTAAATGCCTATAAGGATAACGTGGAAATATTGGTGGGGTGTAGGGCGAAAACCGGATTTTTCCCAGTCATAGGACCAGTTCCAATCAATTCCTGGTGAAAGAAAACCCCACATTACACCATATAATAATAATAATAATAATCTTTGGAATTGAAACGCCTCCTATAATTTTAAAACTATTTCCAAGTTTTGTTGTCGTTGGATATGGCTTAATCTATAGTTGTTTCCACGAAAAATTTATGAGAATCGGATTTAAAATAAAAGCACTATCCATAACTTCATTTTACACATTAGAATATCATTAGGATTCAGTTGAGCATTTAACATCTTTTAAATGTACTTTTAACAGATGTTAATAGTAAAGTGTAGTTTGGGGTGGTTAATGATTTATCACAATACTAGAACTCGCCCACTGGTCTAAATTAGACCAAAAATTCAGGTAATATTGAGGTAGTCTATATATTATTTTAAAAATGGGTTTTTCTCTTTCTGTAATGTTTGGCTCTCCTATCAGACCGATTTTGATGGTCCTTAGTCTCAAATTAAAAGTATGCATTCACAGATTTTCCATCAAGCATCGGACTTCATTTTTCTATCATATTACTCGATTTACACACAAATTAAATTTCCTCCCTGTACATTTCTTATGGGAGTTAAATTTTAATTCTTTTCCGGGTTCGTTTGGGTATTCTAACCGACCGATTTGGATAATTTTGGTCTTAAATGAAAGGTAAGAATGCTCAGATTTGCCATCATACATACTATATTACTCGACCTGAAACATAAATGTAACAATTTCTAAAAATTTGGCATTGAACTCAAGAAAAAATTTTCCAGTGATGGTTATGTAACGCTATATGTTTTGGTCTAAGAACCATCTCTGGAATACCAGCTTTCATATGAGCCTTTGAATATAACAATCGGAAGAAATTGAAGCACGCCACTGCATTCCAAACAACATAAGTTTATTTTTTATTTTTATGACTTATATGCAATAAATGATAAATAACTTCATTTCTATTTAAGATATTTTAAGGGACAAACGACAGATAGAGTGGAAAAAAATATATTTGCCGGAACCTGTTTTCAGCCACGGTCAGTTGTACAGTTGGTTGCACGAGACGTGAGACAGCCTGCCAGAATTTGTGCTACTTATCAGCAGGTTGGCTATATCTTGTGCAACATGGCGTGGATTAATCATTATAATAACAGTACCAGGGGGACCGAGCTTAAGCTCGGTAAAATTATTACTTTCGTTTCTCACACAAAGCTCGTTCGCTCCGCTCACTCGCCAGGCGGAAGGTTTGCTGCACATTGGTATGATTTTCCTAAAACCACAGGTTAAAGATGTAACACATTGGTTTATTTTATCTACAGTTATCAGCTGATTTTTGTTCAGTTAAAAAATTCCATAAGGATAACATGGGATCTTTGAAGGGCTCTAGCGCGAAAACCGGATTTTTCCCAGCTATGGACCAGCTCCAATCGATTTCTGGTGGCCAAAACCCCCATATTCCAAAATTTGAAGGAAATCGTCGGAGCCGTTTTTGAGATAATTGTGCAAGCAAGCAAGCAAGCAAACAAGCAAACATTGCTCGTATAAGAGTATAGGATTGAAACTTAGAAAACCTGCAGGGGCGTAGCACTCGGAGCTGATGTGGATTATAATTGAATTCTGTTAATCTACAGGACAATACCGTTCTGACGGTAAGCGCTTATTTCCCCTAAAATGCGCACAATCTAAGAAAAAAAAGGAGGAAAAGAAACATGCTTGCCTATTAATATTTTCATTGATTTGATTTGATCGGGGGTGATTGGCTTAAAACCATACGTAGCTCATATCAGTGAATGTGATAGTCCTATAGTCCAGGCTCTGAACAGGTTGAGCATGCACTAAAAGTAACAAAAAGTAACAAAATTTGACTTTTGGAAATTTGGATTATTGTTGAGGACATTTAGTAGATGTAAAAAACCGATGTTGCCACATTTCCAGAATGGGCACAACACGGCGGACGCCCTCTAAGGGGACGTCGTAGAGGAAACTGTATTGGCCTATGTCATGTTGTATATCATTTTAAAGGTCTTTGAATGTAGATTCGAATGCCACAAACCCGATCTCTAAAAGTCGAATATAACGCGAGTTATTGCATTTTAAAATTTTGGAAAAATGCTTTTTATGCAAAGTTTGACTGCCTGCCATTTCTGACTCGATCGTTCATTTAAGGTCGGCTTTGCGGCTTTGCTTTCTGTTAAACATGATCCTAAAGCTTACGTAAAATATTTCACAAAAAAATTCATGGGTTGTCCCAAATCGGGCTGAAAATCATAATGTAATCATAATATTTCGGACAGCAATTGAAGACGGCAAATTAAGACTTAAAATAAAACATTTAACTTAATTTTCAGGATCTTTATAAAGAGGAGATAGATAGAATGTAAATAGATTTAAAAACAAATGTCGCCAACTCGACCTCAAATGAACGTTTGAGCCAGAAATGGCAGCATCAAGTCAAATTTTGCATGAAAGGATTTTACCGAAATTTCAAAAAGCATTAACTCGCGTTATATTCGACCTTAAGAGATCGGGCTTGTGGCATTCGAATCTACGTTCAAAGACCTTTAAAATTATATACAACATGACATAGGCCAATACAGTTTCCTCTACGACTTCCTCTAGAGGGCGTCCCCCGTGTTCTGGAAATGTGGCAACATCGGTTTTTTACATCTACTAAATGTCCTCAACAATAATCCAAAGTCAAATTTTGTTAGACTTTCGGTGCATGCTCAAACTGTTCAGGGCCTAGTCTACTAATTAAATCTCTTGATTTCAACCAACTATTGCACTAATTTATATGAAAACCTACAACGAAAAACTCGAGTGTTTTTATACTAATTCATTTACCTTCTGTAAGACAAATATCCTCTATTTTTATTAGGTCACTAGTGACTTTAAGAACAAACTTAATTGTTTTTGTTCTAGATAACTTGACTAAGCTTTCAGTTTTTCCATCAGCATAAAACAAATATTTTTGACATCATACCAACGTGAAATAGTAATTTTACTATAAAACTCCCCTTTTCAGAGTCCATGATATTAAGTTTTCATCTGTCAAAGTGCTTAAAATTCTACTTTGCAAGTATAAATTTTCCAAATTTCCGGAGAAGACGCCGAACCCCCTTCTCTACTGGGGATATTCTGTATCCGCCAACACCCGGTAATCATTTAGAAAAAGGATTTTTTAAGGATGGTTCTGATATTTTGGACAATATAACGGGTAACAAGTAACTGGTAACAGGTAAAGTATTAAATTATTGCCTGTGCCTTCCGAATACAAATGTATAGATCAGGTTAAATTAAATGTAGACAAAAACTGAAGTTTGGAATTTGATTTTCACATTTAAATTTACAGTAAAATAGCTATTAGTACGTCATTGCCACTCGAGAATTGTGGATGGCCGCACGAAGCGTCAGCTGAGTGCGGCCAAACAATTCGAGAGCGGCAATGACTATTGCGCTTGTAATACACACAATATTTTTCCTACCAACATAATTGCTACAGATTACATGTTTTATTGTATACAAAATGTCATTTAGATTATTTTATATTTGTTTCTGTTGGAACACACTGTTAAATATCAAACATAACCTTAACTAAAAAAGAAGCAATGACTAAACGGCAACAATGAACAACAGCTGTTGCATGGTTTGTAATAACAACTGACTTTAAATTGCTGTTCGATCTGGGCTTACCCTGATTGCGCACAGCGGTCAAGTTTTTGACGAGGGTCAGTTTTATGGCCCCCCGTGGGTCGAGCATCATTGCGCACACGGTCAGTTTTGCCCGACCCTCCGCGGCGGCGCGCCGGCTCCGCATCGGTCGCTGGGCCGCTCGCCCCGAAACCAAAGATCATTTACATGAAGAATATTAAATTAAGTGGAGATATAAAACTCTGTGACCACATAATATTGTCTGCCCTTTTAAAACAATTGTATTCGTGTTTTAAGAGAAATTATTTTACCCTTCGTTAAAACGTTTTTAAGTGAAGATTTTTCTTCGTTGTTGTGGAAGAAGCCTTCGTTGAAGATCTAATGAGTAACGCACCAGTCGAGGCCACTAAGTTTGCAGATTACATTGTTGACAATTATGTATCTGAGAATTGTCGATTCCCTCCTCAGCTGTGGGCATCCGCCAATCTTTCTCATGAACGAACAACAAACGGATGCGAATCCTTTCACTCCGGCTTTCGGGAAGCATTTCAATGCTCCCCAACCAAACATTTTTCTTTTTATAAAACTTTAAAAATGTTCAAATTTCCACATATGTAACATTTAACCGTTGACTCCTAGAAAGAAAACTAATGTAAAGTACAAAAAAAGAATACAGTTTTTGGAAAAAATCCAAACAGAGCTGAAGGAAGAAAAGATTAGCCGCCTGCATTTCATGCAGAAGGCTTCATTTTTTTTAAAGAAATAAAGTTCTTGTAATGGCTGTTTTATGCTGTATGTTTGTAAATTTTGTAAATATATATATTAAACTTTTATTATATGCTATACCGTGTATTTGTTAAAATAACCTTTATATAGTAGGCCTAATAAGAATGGTTTAACCGGCTAAGACTATTTCAGCGTTATTTTCAAAACAATATCCAATTATTTGTAAACTCATTTGATTATGAAGCAATAATACCTTATTACACGTATAATTATAACATTTATGCATATATGTCACACAGTAATTATAAAATTAAGTTTATATTGCTAGATAATTATAATTTTGCTAAAATAATAGATCCATAAAGTATAACTATTATATCAGTGAAATGAAACAATTTGAAGTTTAAATATGCAGCTATGTAAATATATAGCATATATATATTGCTACTCTATTTATTTAACATAAGGACCGGGACTACAAGTTTCGTTTTTGACTGTGTGCGCAATGATGCCACCCCCAAGTGGGGCCCCGAGTGACCACCGTGCGCAATGATGCCCCGAAGTTTGACAGTTTTCTGACCGCTGTGCGCAATGAGGCTATCCCGTTCGATCTAGCGTGCGGTAAAGAATCATTGCCGTTCTAGAGCGGGAAAGATGCGGAAACCGGAAATGAACTTTTTTGCATAGGGGTTACAGGTATGGCAATGTGATTATTTCCATGCAGTGGTAGGAAAAAGAGTTTTAATACGATTTTACGAAATAATCAAAGAGTTTTTAACGTTGGGATGAATTAAACAATCCTACAATTTTATACCCAAGATATTCATCGGTTTTTTTCTCATGCTTTTGGAATTTATTTCCAGTGACAAACCCAAATATATGTGGGAAGTCTGTTGTCAAAAATAAACCAATAGAGCGAGATCAAGTTAAATTATCCCGTTACAAATAATTTATTGAACCAAAATCATATGAAGTCCTTATGACATGAATTACCTAATGTCTTTTCGCTGTCAATAGTTAGAGAAAATAAACACATTAGATATTAAGACTAAGACTAGAAATATTGTAGATAGCTAGTTCAGTTTTGACTTAAAGTTGATTTTTGTAATGTCATGTAAATCAAACTAGTTATCAAATCTGATTACAAACCATGAAGACGAAGGAGTATAATTTGTAGCTGGATATTGGTAATTATGGAAAATATTTCAATTTTCTTTATTCCATACAGACGTAACGAGTTTGCACTCAACCACAAAATATTCGTTGTTATTGGCTGTTCAAAAAAAAAAAAAAAAAAAAAATCTATCGTTTTCTATCATACATCAAAATTATTTTTCACTGTGTTTGTAGTTTGTATATAATAGGTGATATGGTGAAAATTCTGAGAAAAACAAAATGAGCCTATTTAGTAACGTAAAAAGATATTAAATTATTTCCGTGACACTGGTTTTTATTTCCCACATTTCCTTTTCATATTGATTGCAACTTCGATGCTTTAATTCATAACAACATCAAAAAAGCTCACAGTATGTCGCAATAAACTGCAAAAATGGTTACGTGGTTAAACACAAAACTAATTTTTTTTAATAGTTTTGAAAACATCTGATGGCCCTAATGATTTCATAATATGAAATAGTATATTTCGTCACTAGTCCGGAAAGTGGTCGTTATCGGTGCAAGATCGAGTTTCAAGTACGAGGCGAAGTACTTGAATTCGATCGAGCACCGATATACCACTTTCGGACGAGTTACGAACAGTACTTTTCATCATACCACCTTTAAAATCTACAGATTGAATAAAAAAAATTATAAATTTTAACCTATATACCCCCTCTTACGTTGTTATTTGTTTATATTGTATTTGAACTATTTACAACTAAACAATCAGCTGTTTGACATTTCTAATTGCCTTGATTGGAGTCAACGAGGTTTAAGTTACTGTAGGCAGAATAGCAGCGCTAGTGGTGTCAAACATTGGAAGTTTTTTCCGGCCTAGTCCCGAAAACCACTGTTTCGAGGTCTAGTCCCGAAAAATTTGTTTACCAACACGTTTATCCAACCCACCGGGAATAAACTAGTTTCGATCACAGCTGACCGTTCCGAAATAGTATATTTCGTCACAAGGGCCGAAAGTGGCGTTTTGCCGGCCCCGAGATCGTGTTTCAAGTTCGAGACGAAGTCGAGAACTTGAAACGATCGAGGGGTTGGCAAAACGCTTTCGGCCCGAGTTATGAACGATATTTTTCATCACACTACACAATTCAATAAATCCTAAACAAGTGAAAATATTACTTTTTCGTTCATAACAAACAAAACATATAACCTCAACTTCAACTAACTGATAGCGAGATGTACTGCTTGAGTTTCTGGTTGCTAGGCAACCACTTTACATCAGGTAAGGCACCAAAACTAATATTGTAACGGTAAGTGACTACAGCTGATTCCAAGGGAAAAGCACTATTTTCCATCTACGTCATACATATTTAACAGTTGATATCAGCTATGTACTAACTACGTCACTGATTTGTTATTTGTTGTTGTTGTTGTTAATAAATACCTACTAATATTCTAGATTTCTCTGCTACCGTTTCCATTACCGCCCTAGGCCGGAAATTTTGCCGGCCTAGGCCGGCAAAACAGGTGTTTCGTTGGTAGAAGTGAGGGTCGAAAACAGGTGATATCGATGTAGTGTGATGAAAACAACGTTTATCGCAATGGTATGATGAAAAAAAAATTGTTATCTATTGTACTACATAATCAGTGTTTAACATTTTGATGAAATAAACTAACACATTTATTTTATAGTCGTAAGAATAGTTAGTTGTTCGCCGTTCATAATGGCATAGCACTTGAACTTTTGAAAATAATTAGATTTTTGATTGAATTAGATTTCATAAAACATTAATATCTTCTTGCTTAATTCATTTATTTACATTCTATACAAAATTTTATGCTTACGGAATGATAAATAAAATTATTATGAATGTTCAGTGTTCAACAAAATTGCAACAAAATTTATAATGACAATGAAAATAACTTGTAAAAAAGTAAAAAAAAAAAAAAAAAAAAAATAGACCTATGCTGATATTTAAGAATTTTGTCTGACTCCTTGTGGGCCGTCCCCCCCTTAAGGGATAAAAAAATGATAATAACTTAAGACAGTAGAAATTTATGGCCATTATTGATATACCAAGTCTCATTACTTTATCTATAATGGTAAAAAATATATTCCACCGTTCCGGGACTTTCAATCACACTGTATATTGAATTCGTCAATGGATTTATACAATTCTTTTAAATAAACCACACAGTAGGCCTACCCAACCCCTGTACGAAGAACGAAATAACAGTTAGGGTAATGTGTGAGAATAATATTTCTCAGGTATATTTAAAGTAGGTACTAGTAGTTTTCATCACTGGGAGCAAAAGTGGCTCTTTTTAGTGCGCAATCGTGTTTTTAAAAACGATTAAGCACTAAAAAGACACTTTTGCTCCGAGTGATGAACGTCGTTTTTTTATCATAATTCAAAATTACTCTTTTTATAGTTAAAATATTAACTATAAAGTTGACTTTTTTAAGTTATATTTACTAAGTAAGTAATATGCAGTGTTTGCATTTCTGATGTTTACAAACAATGCAAAAATATAACGTTTGAATTCACTATTCTGCATAGAAAATTAATAAATAGAACTTAGAAGACAGCTGATTTTTCAGTCCTAGGACCTAAAAAATATTCTAGCTGATTATTCAGTCCTAGGACACACAAAAAAAAACGCTGTTGGTACTATGGAGAGAACAAAAAACGGGCTGATTTCGAGCGGATATAAATATGATTTTTGTCATTTGTCATTAATTACGCATCCAGAATGTGCATGTGGTAATATTGTACTCCGGTGGGCTGCGTTCACAGTGAGGACGGTCAGTGCGCGGTGGCGCGGCTCGGGCCCACTTATCTTATCAAGTTTATGTGATATGCTGCACATCTGGCTGAATCATCTCCCGGTTGTCTTACCATGACATACATCAGTTAACAAAGAGTGAAAGGATTGACTATGTACACTGTGAAAGTTAATGATTATGGGATAGGTTCAAAATGGTAACAAGATGCCTTTTAGATCCTTCAGTCTAAAGGACTAATTCCTGTCAAAAACCTATGTGATAGCGGCCACGAAATATGTCATTTTCTGTAAAATTTGTTAAATCTGGTTCTCCTATAATTTCTGATTCTGATGGGGGTACAAAAATTAAGAATTAGAGGAAGATAGTTTCACTCATTTAGCTACACAATTTTGTGGACCCCGAAACTTGGAACCACACTGAAAATGTTATAACGAATTTAAGCGAGGTGGGCGCCACGACCCTTATGTTCATGCTTTCATTTTCATCGTGAACTTTACATAGACATGTCAAGAAAGGGTGTTAAATGAGGAATATTGAAATATGGCTAACTAGGTCCGAGCAACGAGGTGAATTAAAGCTGTGACACGTGTTGAAAGTGTATAAACAAAGGACTGGTTACCGAGGAAATGGCGGGGATTGTGGGTAAAATGGCACCGATCAACAGGGGATGAACTTCCTATATTTGTTGCACACTATATCAAGTTAACCCTCGTTGTTCCAAGTGCAATTTCAGGCTCTAACCTCGCCGCGCCTCGAAAGCTCGTCTTGGCTCGGTAACAACACCTGGAAGCACACAGTAGCAAGTGTAAATTGTGAAAACGAGGAAAAATAATTTAAAAACCTACTCTTATTACTACTGCAGCAATAAAACGATGTTGCAAAAAACACCCCTTTCAAAATAATAATTTTAATCTAGGACAATTCTAAACAAATAGCTCAAATTAAGAACCAAGTAGACTAATTCAAAAGTCAATACTGTCAAGCAGCTTTTTTGTAATAAATATTTCTAGATGCTGGCTGCTTACAAATTTCTCTGAGCCATTGATAAATTTTTATAATTTTTTTATGCCTTTTAATAAAATTAGAAACGATATTTACTTTTGCTTCTTACCATCTAGACAAACTTTTCTTTTGCTACCATGTATCGGTCGGTATTAAAATTCAATGCATCATCAAACTCAAAACCAAAACAAATTTATAAAATAAAAGATTTTTTACCAATTTATTTGTTGTGTTTATTTCAGTAAATATGATTCTAATTACAATATAGTTTGCAAATTTACTATTCCCATATGTTGCATGCAGAGAATGGAATGTCCGTTCCTCTCGTTTCTAGGCGGGAGTCCCCAAAATTCACGTGTAGAATCCTTGAATGTCTGTTTCTTATGTATCTGGGAGGGGGCACCCTGTTTTCATATGTAGAGTCCTGATGGAATTTCTGTTCCTCGTGTATCTTGGCGGGAGCCCCCTCATTTCACTTGCAGTGTCCTGGGATATCTGTTTCTCATGTATCTGGGCGGGGGCACCCTGTTTTCACGTGTAGAGTAATGATGGAATTTCTGCTCCTCGTGGTACTGGGCGGATGCCCCCTGATTTTACTTGCAGTGTCCTGGAATGTCTCTCATGTATCTGGACGGGGGCACCCTGTTTTCACGTGTAGAGTAATGATGGAATTTCTGTTCCTCGTTGTACTGGGCGGATGCCCCCTGATTTTACTTGCAGTGTCCTGGAATGTCTCTCATGTATCTGGACGGGGGCACCCTGTTTCACGTGTAGAGTAATGATGGAATTTCTGCTCCTCGTGTTACTGGGCGGATGCCCCCTGATTTTACTTGCAGTGTCCTGGAATGTCTGTTTCTCATGTATCTGGGCGGGGGCACCCTGTTTTCACGTGTAGAGTAATGATGGAATTTCTGCTCCTCGTGTTACTGGGCGGATGCCCCCTGATTTTACTTGCAGTGTCCTGGGATGTCTGTTTCTCGTGTATCTGGGCGGGGGCACCCTGTTTTCACGTGTAGAGTAGGTAATGATGGAATTTCTGCTCCTCATGTATCTGGGTGGATGCCCCCTGATTTTACTTGCAGTGTCTTGGAATGTCTGTTTCTCATATATCTGGGCGGGGGCACCCTGTTTTCACATGTAGAGTAATGATGGAATTTCTGCTCCTCGTGTATCTGGGTGGATGCCCCCTGATTTCACTAGCAGTGTCCTGAAATGTCTGTTTCTCATGTATCTGGGCGGGGGCACCCTGTTTTCACATGTAGAGTCCTGATGGAATTTTTGCTTCTCGTGTATCTTTGCGGGGGCCCCTCCTTTTCCTCCAGCTTCCAATGTCTGTTTAGATGCTCCAATTTAGATTTGACAATTTTAAGGATTTAAAATTTTAAAACTTAAATTTGGTATTAGATGGTTGAACTTCAAAATTTTGGTATTCATAAGTACAATGAATTCCCATGGAAACCCAATATATATCTTTGACTGTTGGTTTAACTTTTAGAAAGAAACCAAAGTGAAATAATGTTTTTTTAGTTTTTGACACACCCAGAGACTATGGGCAGATGTATCAGGACATGATGTTTAAGCAAATTTCCTGTGTAGGAAATTAACTATATTATGGTAGTTATTTTTTACTATTTAAATGACAAAGTAAAAATATATCAGATCTCTATTTATAATACTTTGCTAAGTCTTACAAAGTATTACAAAATGACAGATAACTTTTTATACTTTGTCATTTAAATAGTAAAAAAAATAATAAGATTCAATGGTTTACCTGTTGAGTACAAATGAAAATCACAAAAGCATTAGGGTCATGATATGGAAGGGTGATGAGTTGTGGTATGAGAAGCATGTGTTTTTTTATATATTTTAAAACGATAATAAATTAAATGATCACATTCAGTGAAGATGGCATATTAATAGGCAAGCATGTTTATTTTCCTATTTTTTCTCAGCTTGTGTGCATCGTAGGAGAAATCCAGGCACACCATTAGAAAGGTACCGTCCTGTAGATGAACAGAATCACATTTAAATTTACATCGGTCCCAGGGTTACATCCCAGAGGCTTTAAAAGTTTCAATGTTAATCTTATGGAAGAAGGCTAATTGATTGAATCATTTAATTGCCATTCACAAATACTTTTTAAAATCTGCTTAAGCTTAGTTAACGATAAAACTTGAAAATAATTAAAAACGAGAATCAGTGTATTTTTACCGAGGTTGGCAAGCCTTGAAAAATGCAGCAATAAGCTCGTGGGTAAAAATATTCACCAACTTACACTAATTCAATGCAAAGACCCTTATTGCAACTGCATCAATAAAGGTTTACCCATATGACACGCCACAATAAAGGTTTACCATTGAATATATATATATATATATATATATATATATATATATATATATATATATATATATATATATTATTTTAATAAACACTAGAGATCGCCTCCTGATCGAAATTCGATCAAAATTTCAGTTGATCTGGACCCAAGAAGCTTAAAAACATTTTAGAACTAAAACATCTGTTCTTCCTAATTTTCTAGCAGTTGTTTTACAACAGGTGTCTAATGATTCATTCAATTCTCCTTTCTCCATAAGATTAACATTGGAACTTTGAAAGCCTGTGGGGCGTAGCCCTGGAGTCCGATGTGAATTAGAATGTGATTCTGCTCATCTACAGGACTATACTTTTCTAACGGTATGCTCGGATTTCTCCTACGATGTAGGCCTACACAAGCTGAGAAAAAAGGAGGAAATGAAACATGCTTGCGTATTAATATATAGATTTTAAAACAAAGTACCCCATTTCATTATTTTATTTTATCGATAATTAGTTTCGGTCTTAGACCGTTTTCAAGTCAATACAATAACCTTATAAAGATAACAAATTTTTATCTTAACAACATCTGATAACATTCATAACATCTGTTTTCTTGATTTTCTTCTTAGTATTTAAGTTAAGGGTACTTTGTTTTAAAATGTTTTTAAAAATAATAATATTAGTAGCCCTACAAACAAAACTCTTCAATTTTCATACGGCAGAACTGGTAGCCCTTTATAAAGCGGTAGAGCATATCATCTTAATTCATGAGGATAATTTTATAATATTCACTGATTCACAAGCAACTATAGCATCCTTAGAAAGCGCCAATTCTGGTTTTGTAATTCAGGGGTTCGCCCTAAAGATTATCAAATTGGCCACTGAATCTGACAAACAAATCACGTTAGTAGTGGTTTTTGGCCACTTTTAAAACCGACCACGTGCCCACCGAGCAGTTGACGGGGCAGCTGGCGCCAGCTGCCATGTCATATAGCTTCCGGTGGGGGGTAGAGGGTATATATGAGATGCTGTAGTTATATGTTATGCCATATAGGTTGGGGTGGAGATGGCGATAGTGTTGGCGTTAGGGTGAAGTGAATTTGCGCATAAAGTGGGGTTGAACTAAAAGTGCGCATAAATTAAAAGTTAGTTCAAAATTGAAATTCGTCGGTGTTAACGAAACTCTAACAGTTGAACAAAAATTAAGAGTTAGTTCAAAATTGAAATTCAACTTATAACTGGGATCTGGAAAATATGTCAAGGTTATCCAGAGTAAGTTTTTAAAATCCTATCCAACTACCACCAGAAATAGTTGTAAGTTGAAGTAGTTGGTGTAATAGCGGGATAATTTATTATGCCATGGGAGAGGTGTTTATCGTTTGAAAGTTGGCGATCGAATGAGTAGCGCCGCCTAGGGAGAGGGCTTATAAAATGGCAACCTTCCCCCACCACCCCTTCCCCACTCCTTTAGACCAATAACCGGTCGCCGACTCTATGTGGTGAAACTGAACTAAACATGGCGGCCGCCATGGATAATTCTAACCTCAAACCTTAGTTTTGCGTTGCTGTGAATGCGCCAAACCCACTCCTTCACCTTCCTTGGGTTGAACTAAAAGTTGGCGTAAATTAAAAGTTAGTTTAAAACTGAAATTCGACGGTATTAACAAAACTCTAACAGTTGAACGAAATTAGAAGTTAGTTTAAAACTGAAATTCAACAGTGACAACTAAATTGATAGTTGAACAAAACTAAAAGTTATTTCAAAACTCGCCATCTCCACTCACCATTGATTATTTCACCATCTGCCCGACCGGAAGCTGTGTGCCTCGGCATATGGCATCTGAGGGCATGTGCCTGGTTTTGAAAATGACCATTCCCCACACGAAGGTAAAAGTTAGTTTAAATATTGCGCAGCCATAACAAGAGAAGGTGAATAGATGTGTGAAGTTCAAAAGATAGAATAAGAATGAAACATAACGCGCAGAAATATATGATTGAAAGTGCGCATAGATTAAGTTAGTTCAAAATTGAAATTTCTCGGTGTTAATAAACTCTAACAGTTGAACAAAAGTAAAAGTTAGTTCAAAACTGAAATTCAACAGTGATAACTAAATAGATAGTTGAACAAAATTAAGATTAGAGGTTACAATTAACTAAACCCATATAACGAAGTAACTAAAACGGCATTTGCCCATGTGAACGAAGTAGCCATAAAGTATAAATAACAAGCGAGGCAATCAACCCGAATGCGAGGTAATGAATGCTCGCGGCGCGATAAAACATTTCCTTTTATAACGGCAGTAATTTACTCCGGCAGATGCCGGCAGATGCCTGGATGTGGATGACCGACTTTCACCCCCACTCCTCCAGGTAGTTGAACCAAACATGGTTAATTCTAACCTCAAACCTGCGCATGCAACGAGTTCTCAGGATCGGAATCACTCCATGCCATTGCGCATGCGCCCTAGTCCTGTATTACTCAACTTAGCGCTACTGCGCATGCAACGAGTTCTCCGGATCGGAATCACTCCATGCTATTGCGCATGCGTCTAGTCCTGTATTACTCAACTTAGTGCTACTGCGCATGCAACGAGTTCTCCGGATCGGAATCACTCCATGCTATTGCGCATGCGTCTAGTCCTGTATTACTCAATTTAGCGCTACTGCGCATGGAAGTTCTAACCTCAAACCTTGGTTTTGCGTTGTTGTGCATGCGCCGCACCCCACTCCTTCACCTTACTTTTACACTGCTGCGAACTGGAGTGGATTGAACACTGTACTGGAGTGAAACAACTTCCCCCACCACTGGAGAAACCGAGGAGCGATACCAAACATGGTTAATTCTAACCTCAAACCTGCGCAAGCAACGAGTTCTCAGGATCGGAATCACTCCATGCCATTGCGCATGCGCCTAGTCCTGTATTACACACTTTAGCGCTACTGCGCATGGATAATTCTAACCTCAAACCTTGGTTTTGCATTGCTGTGCAAGCCGCCGCTCCCCACTCCTTAGCCTTCCTTTTGCACTGCTACGAACTGGACTGGATTGAACACTACTGGAGTGAAACAACTTCCCCCCACTACTCGAGAATCCGAGGAGCGATACACGATACACGAGCCTGATCTTAGCGTCAGTCGTCAACAAACTTTCATAGCGAAAGGTTGTTGGCGACTCAGCAAGAGGTTTCAAATATATAGTAGGCCTATATATATATTTGAACTTCTTATACTACGTTGCGTTTTTTAATGCAATGTGGTATGTGTGTATGTGTGTGTGTTTAGTTGTAAGTTGTATTTAATTTAAGAAATAATTTGCGCATTGCGATGTTAGTTATAAGTTGGGTTTAGCATTAAGGTATATTAATTTTAAGAGGTGTTTAGCATTAAGGTGTATTAAATTAAGAATAATGAAGGTATTTGGTTGTGTTGAATTATTTGGTTTTTAATAATGATGCGTTTTTAGTTTTAAGTGTTGCTATAATAATTCATGTTATTGTTCTTGTTTTGCCTTTCAGCTAGATGTTAGGGGGTAGATTAACTGTAAATTCAGAAGTTCAGTTGAACTTCACTTAAAATGGTTGGGACATCCGCAAATTGTAGGCAGCGGACTTTTTTTGCATTTTGCTTAGGAATATGATGGGTGGGATTAGTTTGGGTGGGGTTAGAGTTGCGTTTCTGCATTAGCTGTTCCAGTTTCCCTAAATTAATGGTTACGGATAAATCCGGACGGACCGTTACGGATAGACCCGGACGGTCCAGGGACCTCCCTTGCAGAACGTAACTAGTGGGTTGGGAGTGGGAAACGTTAGGCAAACAGGGTGGTGGGAACAGTTACGACTGTTTTATAATTCTTGAATGACCTTGACCCACTTTTGGAAGGGTCAATGACCCCACCTCCCCCCCTCCCCCCCGAAAATTAAAAGGGCTATAACTTGATAACGGATTGACGGATTTGGACAAGCGATACATCATTGAAAAGGTCTATGTAAGACAAACATTTTGGTAAAAGAAGAATTTGGTTATCTTATTTTAGTCAAAAGTTAAGTGAATTATTTTAAATAAATACCTCCTCCTTCCCCTTTTCTCCCACCTCCCAGGTTAATAATCAGTCACGGCCAGCTGCTACCCCTCTCATTTGCATACTGTTATAAAAGACGCACCGACCGTGGCTAACATTTCATTCTGATTCCAGACGTTACGCTGCGAACTTGGAGCCACAACCATGTCATCTCTGCCGACTACTATTTCTACTTCTACTTCTACTTCTACTTCTACTACGGCTGTTACTGCACCTAAGAAAACTCTTCGTCTGAAAAATCCTCCTGGCTGGTACAAGAAGCATCTTGGATCCCAACCTTCAACTTCTGGCACTATTGTTCCGCCTACCAAGACTTCTAAACTTCGAAGCATTTTTTCACCGCCTTCGCCTTCTACTTCGCTTTCAAACGACTCCGCACCGCCATCAACCATCATGCCGCCACCGCAGAAGCCAGCTCCCCTTCCTAATACCCCTTCATTTGAAACTTTGCTTCATCGTCTTAGTACACCTGTCATTCCACTGTCACCATTGCCTCCTACCCCACCACTTACTATGCCTGAAGACCACACCTATCATA
Organism: Neoaliturus tenellus; assembly: GCA_030545055.2. Lineage (NCBI taxonomy): Eukaryota > Metazoa > Arthropoda > Insecta > Hemiptera > Cicadellidae > Neoaliturus > Neoaliturus tenellus. The sequence continues at coordinate 16,942 of JAQYXR010000808.1, forward strand.
AAACTAAATCCTTTAAACCTACTCCCAAACCTGCTCGTAAGCCTGCTCCTTCAGAGCAATTTCAATTATTACAAGAAGAGCGTCGTAGGGCATTTAGCCGTCCCACTACTTGCCCTGAAATGCTCACTAGGGGAATTAAGAAAGGATCAGCTTGTGGTAGGAAATGTGTTAAAAACGGAAGTTTTTGCCGTGTACATGTAGTGAAACATCTTTCCGAACCACAACTGACAGAAACCCCCACTGTTGAAGACGATCCTGAAATAATATCCGTCAGAGGAGAGAGGCTTAAGAAAGGTTTGAGATATTTTTTTCTAAGTGTTGTTGACCACCAACACATTTTGGCCAAATGTAACGGCTTAAAATTTAAAATTGAAGTTCCTGACAATTTGTGTAAAGAGAAGAGATTTTTCAATTTAGATTCTCAAGACTTTCTCCTCAGGGATAAAAGGGATCGTCTTACAAGGTGGGGGCGTAAACAGTAAATTCGCTTAGTTTTTTCCAAATTGTTGCTTAAAAAATAATGGGGGAGAAACACAATGCGTTATAGCGGTGTGTTTCTCCCCCATTATTTTTTTAACACTCTAAGTCTCGTTACCTACTAACCTACTTCCATCCGAGTAGTAAGAAAAGTACTTCCCCCCACTCCTTTGGGTCGATGACTGGTCACGGTCAGCTCCTACCCCTCATTTGCATACTATTATAAAAGCGGAGCGAGCTTTGGTCACTCCTTCATTTTTATTCTACACGCCGCTCTTGTCGTTTAGTCTCTGCTGTTTACAATATTTCTTGCTTCAAAATGCCTCCTCATCTGAATGAAAATTTCAATTCTTCCGAAATTTCTGAAGTTTTTGAACAATCTGAAGATATTTTAAGTAACGACAGTGAAAGTGAAGATGATGAGGATGATGATGATTATACTGTTGAACTTAGTGAAGAACGTAAAGTCATAGCAATTGATCCACAATTTCCATTTGATACAATAGAAAAGTTTATGGCTGAAGCTTATAAATGGTTGGACTCAGGATGTTATGTACGAATTGACTCTTTTATAATGTATGGTGATAGCCATTCTTTCCTTGTCACACCAAATGACAGAGACCGTATGTGGCAGTGGGCACAATCTATGATGGAGTGCTACAAACAAGGTGTAGACACTGGCGGCTATTTTCTTGCACAACTAGTGTAATAAAAAAAATTACCCTTCCCCCACCCTACACCCTATCCCTTTCAAATCCTATAAAGAAGGGGGAAAGGAGTGGGGATTATAAAATGGTGGGGGAATGTGTATAAATGCAGGTTGTTTGAAGAGACTTTTATTATTGTGGCTTTAGCAGAAACAACATGGAGTTTAAATCTTCAGCAAAAATAAGGAACAACATAATAAAGAGAGAAATTCGGAAGAAAGAAAAGATCGAACTTATAAAATTACAACTTATAATACCTTCTATTGAAATTGGATGTAGCAAAATAAAGACTTTGGTGAAAACTAACGAATATTTGTTACAATTGCTAAAAACAATCGAAGAGTTGAAGAGCAAGAATGGACATTCTACATAGTAAAATTTGAACATTTTGATATAAATAAGTAAACCCAAAAAGTAGATGTAGAATAGAGAACGAGGAATAGATCACTTTGTGGTAATGGACTAACATGCCACTTAGTGCTCTATTCCTCGTTCTTGCGTTAAATTGGATTACCTTGACCTATTTGTTCGACTGTTAGAATTTGGTTAACACTGTTGAATTTCAGTTTTGAACTAACGTTTATTTTTGTTCAACTGTTAGAGTGTTTTTAACACTGTCGAGTTTTAGTTTTGAACTAACTTTTAATTTATGCGAATTTTTTAGTTGAACTCTAGTTAATTTATGCGCAAATTTAGTTCAACCAAGTGCCTGTGCTCTAGCCATTTCTACCCTAACATCTGTCCCATAACATCTGTCCTAATAGATGTTTGAAGGACGGGTGTTTGGTTTTAAAAGTAACTAAATTAGTTGTGTGGGGGAAATTTTGTTAAAGTTTGAATATGAAGAAGTATATACTAAAACTCCAATGGGAATAAAGAACATGAATGAACAATTAGTTTGTAGAAGGTTAATATTTTTGTTTAAAACGTTTGATTTCCTTGGATAGTGAAGAAGATGAAATAGTGGTGCAGTGGTGGGGGAACCGTTATAAAAGGAGGAACGTGAGAGCCCATTTCATTTCTTGGCAAAATTTCGAAGAGTAAACATCTCAACATGTATCGTTGCGATAAATGTTCGGAATCGTTTCAGGATTAAATTCTATTAGACTGTCATAAAGAACTAATTCACAACAACCCAGAAGAAAAACAAGAACAACAAGAAGAACAAGAACACAAGAAGAACAAGAAGAACAAGATGAAATAACAGCAACATCTTCAACTACTTTACCGAATCTACAAGTATTTGCATTACCGGTAAAGTAGTAATGCATCATAAGATTCAAAATGAAAACTTGAAACTAGAAGAATTTATTAGAGAAGCAAAACCAATCATAAGTAAAACTTTAAAAGAAGAATTGAAAGATTAACTTTCTTAAATTTGGTTTACTACTAGAAGCTATGTTTATAATGTACAAGAATAATTATCACCAAGAGGATTCATAACAAAAAACCGAATCATTATAGAAAGTTCAAACAATTGATTTAATAGTAGAGAACTGTATAGAAGAAATATTAACAAAAATTCAGGAACATGAAGGAAGAGGATCCGGATGGAGTCTTACAAGTATTGAAGTATTAGATATAAGAGTTCACAAACATGGATATGGACTAATGGGATCTAGTTACATTCCTTTGCCAAAAGAATTAAGGATACAAGATCATGTATTAATATGAAAAATCAAGATAATGAATGTTTTAGATATGCATGACATCTAAGTTTGTACCAAATCATTTCGATAAACCTAACAACACTATGAAAATCAAAGACATAGGTACAATTTTCAAGGAATTACTTACCCTGTATCACTGAAAGATATATCAAAATTTGAGAAGAAAAATCCTGGTAAATCTATCAATGTTTTTGCATTAGATATAGTTCAAACAAAGTGTATCCTTTACGTGTTGTAAAAGAAGAGCTACCAGATCATACGGATTTACTACTACTAACGCGAGGAGATGTGTCTCACTATGTGTACATAAAGAAATTCGACTCTCTTGTTAACAAGCAACTTTCTAAAGATCGACACAGAAGATAATTTGCAAGAGATGTTTTAATTTTCAACGAGAAGGAAGACAAGGAAGAGAATGGTTACAAGAGCACAAAAGACTATGTAACAATAATTATGAAGCAAAGATTAATTTACCTTCGGAAAACAGAGCATTTGTTACATTTCAAAAGGTTCATCATCAATACCGTATCCCTATAGTTGTATATGCGGACTTTGAATCAACACTAATTCCTATAGAAGATGAAAATTGTGAAGCTTAGAAAAAGTGTCAAATATCAAATGCACAAACCAAATAGTTTTTGTTTAATGGTTAAATCAACATTATCAGAAGAACATTTAAACCAATATGGATTAACTTCAAAACCTTTAGTATATCGTGGTGAAAATGTGGAAACAATATTTCTTGACCATTTATATTTAATAGCTGAAAATGTACAAAGATTATATACGAATATCGTACCAATGAAACCGATGGAGGAAAAAGGAAATTCAACATGAAAATGCAACTCACTGTTTCTTATGTAAAAATGAATTTACCATTGACAATTATAAAGTTAAAGATCATGACCACCTTACAGGTTATTACAGGGGTGCTGCTTGTAATAAATGCAATTTGAGCTATCGTTTACCACTATTTATTCCTGTGGTTCTGCATAACCTCAGTGGGTATGATGCTCATTTTATAATACCTGAATTAGGAAGAGACAATGGTTCAATAGATGTGATGGCTGAAACTTCAGAAAAATTTATAAGTTTCTCTAAAACAGTTGGAAATGTCAAATTAAGATTCTTAGACTCCTACCGATTTATGCCATCGAGTTTGTCTAAACTTTCTGAAATTTAAGGAACAAGATTTTATTGAAACAAAGAAGATTGTAAGTAACGACAAACTGGATCTCGTACTTCGGAAGGTGTTTTCTTATATGATTATATAGACAGTTTATAAAAATTTAATGAAACATCACTTCCGCCAAAAGAAGAATTCAAAGTAAACTATACGACATGGACATATCTCAAGAGGATTATGATCATGCATGTAAAGTATGGAATGAATTAGGATACACAGCATTGGGAGATATTCAGATTTTTATGTTAAATTAGATGTAACTTTATTATGTGATATAATGGAAGAATTTAGAAATACGTGTTTTTGCAGCATATGGATTGGACCCTCTTCATTCGTACACTTCACCTGGATTAGCATGGCAAGCTATGTTAAAAGAAACAAATTGTAAAATTCAACTTCTTACTGATATAGATATGGTTATGATGTTAGAGTCAGGAGTTCGAGGAGGATTGACGCAAAGTGTTACATGACACTTTAAGGCGAACAACAAGTATCTGCCCGATTATGATGCATCAAAACCAACAACATTCCTGGGTTATTTCGATGCAAATAACTTATACGGATGGGCAATGTCAAATCCCCCTTCCATATAATAATTTTAAATGGATAGACCCAGAATCGATTGGAAACATAATGGATATACCGAAGCATGGTGAAACTGGTTACATTTTTGATGTCGATTTTGAATATCCTGAACATCTTCACGACATTCAACATTATGATTTACCACTTCTTCCGAAGACTGAAATTTCCCCTATTGGAAGATGGCCAAAATTAATGATGACTTTAACCAACAAGTCTCGATATGTTGGACACTACTGGATGATACAACAAGCTTTAGACTTAGGATTGAGAATTACAAAAATTAATCGAGTACTACAATTTTCTCAATCTTGTTGGTTAAAACCTTACATTGACAACAACACAAGAAGAAGAGCCACCGCTACATCAAGTTTTCAAAAGATTTTTTCAAATTAATGAATAACGCAATATTTGGCAAGACTTTGGAAAACAAAAGGAAACATAAGGATATTAAATTGGTAACTGATCCAGTAAAATTACAGAAATTGGTGCAACAATCAAACTTTGGTTCATCTGTAATTATTAATGAAAATCTAGTTGTTATTTACATGAACAAGAAGTCGGTTGAAATGGATCGTCCTTTGTATCTTGGAATGTCAATCTTGGATATTTCAAAAACACATATGTATGAGTTTCATTATAAGAAGATGGTTAACTATTATGGAAGAGAGAACATTGGTATTGCATATATGGATACGGATGCACTAATTTACTGGATTAAAACAAATGACATGTATGAAGATCTACGCACCTTTATATATAAAGATGATTTCGACTTTTCCGATTATCCTAAGGATCATCCAAATTACGACTATGACAGAAACAAGAAAGTATTGGGAAAATTTAAAGATGAAACGAATGGTGTGCCGATGATGGAAATTGTGGCATTAATGCCCAAACTGTATTCGTTTCAACTGTACATAAACGAGAGGAACGAACATCAAGTCACGAAGAAGGCCAAAGGAATAAAAACTTCTTTTCTTAAGAAGAACGTACAGTTTGAACATTATAAAAGATGTTTGTTTGAAAATGTTGAAACAACTGCAACGTTCAACACTATTAGAAGTTATAATCATCAACTTTTTAGTGTCAAACAAACAAAGTGGGCATTAAGCTACAAAGATGACAAGCGCCATATTTTAGAAGATAAAATTAATACTTTACCATTCGGCCACTACTCTCTAAACCCTATCGATCAGTAAACCTATTCTTCGTCCTCTACCTTCTTCCTTTTTCCTTTCCGTAAAGAAGAGGGGACATGGCAAGCCCAATGCCATGTTCCCTCTTTTTATATATGAAATGGCCTTGACCTATATTCAAACTATATAAATGAGAATAAACTATTCTATGGATCAGTATTTTTACATGTGGTGTACAAGCAACATCTGAAGATGGAAAGTGTGAAGGACAAGATTGTAAATGAACTACATAAACCAGCAAGAAGAAGATTTCCAAGAAGATGTACAATCATTAAAGGAATGAATGATCTTTATCAAGCTGATCTCATTGAAATGATACCGCACAGTAAATTAAACAAAGGATTTAAATATATTTTAACAATTATAGACTGTTTTACTAAAATAGCTGACGCTTTACCATTGAAGGATAAGACTGGTAAAAGTGTTACAAAAGCTATGGAAACCACAATACAAAGAAATAAATTTAAAATTAAACATCTACAGACCGATGATGGAAAAGAATATTTTAATAAAGACTTTGGAGCTTTGATGAAGAAATATCAAATAAATCATTATTCTACAAATTCTGAAGTTAAAGCTTCAATAATTGAAAGATTTAATAGAACATTAAAAGGTGCGATGTATAAACAATTTTCAAAACGAGGATCATACGTGTGGTATGACATATTACCACAACTTATAAAAGAGTATAACAACAAATATCATCGTACCATTGGAATGAAACCTATCCAGGTAAATAGTGCTAATGCCAAAATTGTATTACAACGCATTAAAAATAATACAACACCGAAATTGGAAAAATTGCAACCATAGAAGTTCAAGGTCAACGATAAAGTTCGTATAAGCAAATACAAAGGTGTATTCAGTAAAAGATATCTACCAAATTGGACTAATGAAGTATTTACAATTTATAAAGTGCAACCAACTATACCTGAAACCTATTTATTAAAGGATAACAAGGGTGAATTATTTCAAGGTGGATTTTACGGACACGAATTGTTGAAATCAACAGTCGGTGATGTATATCTTGTCGAGAAGATTTTACAAAGGAAAAAGGATATGGTTAAAGTCCGGTGGGTTAGGGTTTGATAAAAGTGAAGACTCTTGGATTCCTTCAAAAGACTTAGTATAGTTGTTTAATAGCTCATTGTGTGTTTAACCTTTATACAAGATGGAGATTGTACAACAAAAAGATCGATTTAATATCAATAACATTGATGAATTAACAGTTGACAATGATAAGTTAAATAATGGAAAACATGGTGAATTACTACCAAATACGATAAGATGTCTAATAACTGGTCCTTCAAATTTGTGGAAAAACTAATGTTGTTTTTAACCTTATAACTAATCCTAAAGGATTGCGTTTTAACGATATATACATTTTTTCAAAATCATTGCAACAACCAAAATATCAATTGTTGGATAAAGTACTTGCAAGTGTACCTGAAGTGAATTTTTACAAGTTTAATGCCAGTGAAACAATTATGCAACCAAATGAAGCAAAACCATTTTCTATTTTTATATTTGACGATGTTTCTTGTGAAAATCATGACACAATAAGGAATTATTTTGCTATGGGAAGACATCATAATATTGATAGCATTTACATTGGTCAAACATACAGTAAAATTCCATAACAACTTATAAGAGACAATGCAAATATGTTGATCATCTTCAAGCAGGATGAAACAAATTTAAAGCATATATATAATGATCATGTAAATGCGGATATGCCATTTGAGAAATTTAAAGAGATGTGTGGCAAAGCATGGAATGAGAAATATAGCTTTCTCGTTATTATGAAGGAAGAAGATATTAAAAATGGTAGATATCGTATAGGGTTGGATAAATTTGTATTTATGCGTTGAACTACCGATGCTACATCTAGTTACACGTTGAACTTCACAGTGTAAACATGGTGAATCAAGAAAAACTATTGAAAGAAATAAAATCACTCAGTGATTCTATTAGGATGAAGAATTGTGCATTAGGATGGGTTTAAGTGAAAGAGAAGAATTTTTAGAGACTACATTTAAACCTATTACGGAACCTTTAAAACAGATATCAGAAACTATTGGTAAACCTCGTTATGAAGGAGATGTTTTACTACCAGTTTCTAAACAAGAAGTACAAGCATTAAAAAAAGAAGAAGATGATGATTCATATACAAGTGCTAGTGAGCAAGAAGAAACAAAAGAAGAAGAAGAACCAATTGTTGAAAAGGAAGAAGAACAGCCAATACCTGAAGCTGAACAATCTATTCCAAATTTAACTCAATTGAGTAGCGATATATTACAACATGGACCTCTTGGAAGAAAATATATAATGAAAATGCTACATGACATGAAATCAAACCCGAATTTGAGTAGATCACACGTATACGGAGCAAGAATTGATGGGAATGAATTGAAGATTGGTGATTCAAAGCTTGAAATAACTCAAGACGATTACATCATTATTGGTGAGCATAGATATAAAGGAACAAAAGGATTATATGAATTAATTTTTAAAAATATACCACTAAGATATTCATCCAAAGATTTAAGTGTTTTTAAAGAGATTCTACAAAATACTAACGCTCATAAGAGAAACTACTTAAAGGATGCAATGATTAATCGTTCACGTGCAACAAAATATAACATCGTTATAAAAAAGTTGTTTCCTCCACGAAAATTGCCAACATTACGTACTGCGCCAGCGGTGAGACAACCACTGAAAAGAAAATATTTATCACTTATGGATTTATCACTTCTTGAACAACATGGTAAAAAGAGTAAAGGAGATACTTCAACCTCTGGTAAAGGATTGATGAAAAATCTATACAATACAAATGTGATTTACTACAACGACATCAATAAATTGGTTGATAGAATGAGACTATTGCATGAAACCATGGAAGCCGGTCATACAGGTTTAAATAATGAATGGGTAGCTCTGATTGACGAACTCAGGAATCGCGGCATAATTGTATAATTGTCCGCGGATATATAAGAGTTGCAGGCGTATAATGTGTCAGTTCTAACATGAGCGTTGACAAGTTCGGACGATACTCCGCGTTAGGAGTGCAAGTTGGAGAAAACAGAAAAAGAAGTGGATTACCGCAAACACCCGAAGGTGACTATAACATAAATAATAAACGTTTAAAGTTTGTTAAAGATCCAGAAGAAGATACTGATGGAGCAAATTTGAAGACAGTAAAAGAAGCTACTTCAACATCATTGAAATTACATAAGAATGCTTACGATGTTAAATCACATAGATTAATTAATGTTGGTAAACCAACTGAAGGTTCTGATGCAATTACTAAAGAGTACTTATCATCTGAACTTTCAAATACTTTAAAATTGCAATGGGGTAATAACTTAAGAGATGGACAAACGTATAATGCTGGAAATTATAGAATAACCAACGTGGGAAATCCCAAAAATGATAAAGATTCAGTTAATAAAGAATACTTCAACCTATCCCACTATCACCAACTAGTTCAACTTTGAACTATTTTTGGTGGTAGTTGGGTAGGCTTTTTTAAAACTTACTCTGGATGACCTTGACGTACTTTCCAGATCCCAGTTATACATTTGAATTTCAGTTTTGAATTAACTTTTAGTTTTGTTCAACTATTAGAGTTTTGTTAAAACCGTCGAATTTCAGTTTTCAACTAACTTTTAATTTATGCACACTTTTAGTTCAACCCCAGTTACTTTATTCGCAAATTCAGTTCAACCGACCACCAACGCTATCGCCATCTTCACCCCAATATTTCAACATCTCTGCCCCCGACACCTGCCCAAACATCTGCCCGTAGGGGCAGCTGCCCGGACATCTGTTCGGTTTTAAAAATATAAAAGGAAGGTAAAGGAGTGGAGGTGGCGCATGCTTACCAATGCAAAACTAAGGTTTGAGGTTAGAATTATCCATGGCGGCCGCCATGTTTAGTTCAGTTTCACCACATAGAGTCGGCGACCGGTTATTGGTCTAAAGGAGTGGGGGAAGGGGTGGTGGGGGAAGGTTGCCATTTTATAAGCCCTCTCCCTAGGCGGCGCTTCTCATTCGATCGCCAACTTTCAAACGATAAACACCTCTCCCATGGCACAAATAAATTATCCCGCTATCACACCAACTACTTCAACTTACAACTATTTCTGGTGGTAGTTGGATAGGATTTTTAAAAACTTTCTCTGGATGACCTTGACATATTTTCCAGATCCCAGTTATAAGTTTGAATTTCAATTTTGAACTAACTCTTAATTTTTGTTCAACTGTTAGAGTTTCGTTAACACCGACGAATTTCAATTTTGAACTAACTTTTAATTTATGCGCACTTTTAGTTCAACCCCACTTTATGCGCAAATTCACTTCACCCTAAATCCAACACTATCGCCATCTCCACCCCAACCTATATGGCATAACATATAACTACAGCATCTCATATATACCCTCTACCCCCCACCGGAAGCTATATGACATGGCAGCTGGCGCCAGCTGCCCCGTCAACTGCTCGGTGGGCACGTGGTCGGTTTTAAAAGTGGCCAAAAACCACTACTCACGTTTAAGTGGGTCCCAGGGCATTGTGGTATTCGGCAAAACGAGACTGTCGATAAACTAGCCAAGGAAGCAATATCAACCGGAATTAGACTTCCCAATATTCATATTCCAGCAGATGACTTTAAAATTTACAGAAATCATCAGTATACTTATAAAAAATTTTAATGACCAAATTAGAGATTCAAATAAAGCTAGGTGGTATACTTTGATACTTTATTAATTTGAAACACCGACAAAAATATACAAAAGGAATTTAGGAAAACCCCTTGGTTTAAAAACGTAAAACTTAGTAGACTTGAAATAACAAACATATGTAGAATAAGATTCGGCCATGCTAATATGTAAACACTACTCTATTTAGAATTGAAAAATATTTTACACTGTTATGTATAAATTGTACTGATGGAAAGCACGAAACTTTGGAACACTTGATTATGGAATGTCCTCATTTTTATCATGAGAGGAAAAACTGTTTCAGAACTGTAACGGAGGCTGAAAACAACTTAAACTGCATGGCATCACTTCTTGATCTACTCCAGTCCGAAAAGCTACAGATTTACATAGAAATAAACAAATTCTTGGCACAAATAGGAAAACACATTTAACACAAAACATGTATGTGATCCTGGTATCTGGTTTCTTCTATCTGTGGTCGAGTCAATTTTCGGATTAGGAAGTCTGCTAGATAGACCCCTAGCAGTGAAGAATGCCTATACCCAGACCCTCCTTATAATCCAACCCAATCTTAGTATCCTTATCTAATGTGACTAACATTCTTAATAATCACCACATATATATAATATATGGCTTACAATAGTCCCCAACCAACTGAATTAAACCAATTACTAGATACTACACACTAACAAGTAAAAAGAAACAACCACAAAAATAATAATAATATTGAACCTCGTGGTTTTATGGTAAAACACCAAAGCCAACCTCGCGGTAAACTAGAAAAAAAAGCTACCGGTCAACCGGTCGATTATTTTCCGTCTTTCAATTAATTGTATAAGGAATAACGACAGGGACCACTGGACCACGAGAACAAGAATCTGAGTACCTGAACAGCTTTATTTTGTTTTGAAAGCAACACTGATAAAAAATGAGTAAAGCTCACCCTCCAGAATTGAAAAAGTAAGTGTAAACGATTTCTACTAGCCTAACTTAAGTTTACAACCTGATTCTCTCTTCTCTACTTTCTTGATGCTAGTCGTCCAATCCAAGGAAACTTATAAAATAAGTTACAAAAGTGTAGGGGTAGGCCTAGGTAGTGAAGTCTGCATCTGTCTAGAGTTTGTCTCTTACATGTAAGTTAAGAAGTTGATAAGGTTGGTTTTCTCAAGGGATTTTATTTTATACAAAAATTGTAAGAAGAGTAGCCTACCTATTCCAAGAGAACTGTTTGCAAATTACCTATTCTATGTTTAATGGTTTTCCTGAAAGGCAGCCATGTCTGATAAGTTTAGGCCTATTGGTCAAAAAAATTTCCTTTCATAGCCTAGTACCTTAACTGCAAAACTGGTGAAACTTCTACTAATGGAATCTTTTACTTCGAAATCTGTAGTGCGCTTAGGTTATGGTACCTAGGCCTAACCTCTTGAGTGCTGGAGGTCTCTTGTTAGCTATCCTACGTAAAGTGTCCATTTGAATCTTACCCAGGCTGCACCGTGGTTCTAACTTGCACTTTGTAATTACGCTTAGCAAAACTTCGTTATCGTACCCCATCATTATTAGTTATCAATGGTTGAAGTTTTGATTTGGTGATAATAGTGCTATTTTATCTATACAGTACTCGAATTAAACAATACAAGCCCTATTAGGCCTACAATTTTATCACCTGATTTAGCCCTCCAACTGGTAAAGGTCGCGATCGCGACGCAATTAGGTGTTTGTGTACTGGTATGATTGCGATCGCGATTCATTTGCAAGGGTTTAGGAAAATGCATTCTACTCAGTTATTTTATGGTCAATATAGATGTTTTTTATATAGTATTAAAGAGGAAACAATGCGCAATCTAGTCATCGTATGTTCAGCTGTATTTGTTGAAATATCAGTATGTTGGTAAGACTGAATTTCTGGTGTTTGTTTTTGTTTACGCGTATCGTAGAGACGGCGCTGTTTTGTGGTTATGTTTTTACTTGAAATGCAAATTTTAGTGAATTATAGTAAGTTTGCAATGTAATAATGAGTGAATTGAGTAATTATAGTGCTATTAGGGCCTTCTAAATGAAGATTCAGAGTACAAAGTGAAGTTGTCAGTGAACATGAAAGTTGTGAGTTAGGCCTAGGCCTAGGTGAGTGAATAGACCTAGGCCTAACTTTATTTGTTTATTATAAATAAATATAATTATTTATATACATAATAAATAGTTATATTTATTATTTTCAAGGGTCATTCTACGTAAAAGTGCAATTTTCCCTCTTCAATTTATATAATTTAAAAGTTAGGCCTATTAATTTTAAACTTTTTTTCATGAAAGTTTGAGCAAATAGATTCTAACTAATTCTCAACCAATGGTCACATAGTTTATAAAGAATTTCAAATTTTCACATTCACGGAGGTGAGAAAGATTGTAACGGAGGTGAGACATTTCAGTTTCAATCTTCCTGTTGGTTTGTTTTTTATCAACTTAAGTACTAAATAGGAGTATTTAACCCTAGAAGCGGCCATTGCCGGATATCCGGCAATTTCATTTTTGCGAAAATCGTCAATTGCCGGATTCCGGCAATATAGGTCAATTTCAACTACTCATTACACATGGAAAACGACCAATAAATGTAATAATATTGATACCATTTTAAAGAGGATATTCCAAACTTTAATTTTCGTATATAGGCCTAATCAAACCTTGTACTATCAAGAGATCGACGCAATTCGTATTATAATTTGAACGAAATTTAGCGCGCGAACCATTTCCGGCTCAAAAACGGCAAAACGTAAATTTTACTTTTTGTATTATTTTGACTATCAGAAAGCCGTTGGTATGATTGAAAAGAGCAAGAGTTCTTCTTTCGTTTCCTGTGATAAACATTTGTCATATGACTTCGGAAAATAGGAAAAATAATTTTTAAAATCAGCTAAAATGTGCGGTGCATAGTTTGGCCAATTTGCCGGAAATACGGCAAATTATAAATCGTCTATTAAAACAATTAATAATGAGTTTAGCGTGTTATAAATCATATAATTTTGTTGCTAGGGAAAAGTTATGCATATTAGTAGCGATTCCTTCCTCTATGGTGCGTCCGGTGGTCTGTGGAAGAAGACGGAAATAGTTGTATTGGTAGGCTATTCTAGCTATTGCCGGTGTGAAGCCACACACGTCTCATCCCAAAAATTTGTAAGGAACCTTAATATTTTTTTTATATTTTACTAGAATAGGGTGAAGTGGGGTAAGTGGGGCCACGGGGCTAGTGAAGCCAGTGGCTACCTTGACCTTATAAATGATAAATTAAACCTAAAATCACCAAATTATGTTTATTTGGTCCTTTATCTAATATATTTAACATTAACATTGACTGTAACAGGACAAAAATTATTTTTTTTACTTTAAAATAAAAAACCTTACGTTTCGCCACCAAATGGAAGTGCGAGGGTCAAAGTTTGCACAATTTTCATGACTTTATGGAAACTGTGAAACTCAAAGTTGTGAGTGTTTCTAGTAGTTTTTTATGTGTAGATTAAGCCTCTGTAGTCCATTTTTCTAAAAAATCGTTAGTAAAAAAATAAAGCTGTGGCTTCACTTACCCCGCCATTTTTTGACATGGGGCAAGTGCAGCCACGGACCCCGGGGTATGTGCAGCCAGTGATTTTTTTTTTTTTTTTTTTAATTTCGCCTATTTGTATTCTTTTCAAGTATTTCCCAAACATAATTCCATGCTTTAACACTATTATTTTGCTTTTGCTATTTTTTAGTTCCTAGTACTTCCTGAATCGACTCTAGGACGCTGAGGGGAATTACACTTCGCGGTGTCATTTTCTTCATATAATTTGCAGTGAAACCCCTGAAATTAACATGGAAATAGGCAAAGGGACAAGAACAATGAATTTTAGTTTAAAAAAGATTAAATTTAGTATACCTATAGTGACATTAACTACGAAGATTAATTAACAAAGAAAAAAAACATTTTTTTAAAGGTTACTTTTTAGTTGATTTTTACAAAAAAACAGAGGTTTTAAATGTAAAATTTAGAATTAGAGGAAAAACTTTTGATTTATAAGTCCAAACATTTAAATGTTATAAAGTATAATCATTAACAAGTTGTTTTGTAGTTAAAAGAGTGATTTTTTGTTGAATTTAATATGGCTACAACCATGAGACTGGCGTTTCAAGTGAAAATTTTTACATACACATTGTAATTAATTTATTAACTTTAATAAAAATCAATTTTTGTTCATAAAATTTATTGCAAACCCTTCACAAGAGGTCAGGAAATTATCCCAAACATGTAAGTATAACAGCTAGGCATTATTTAATTAGCTATAACAAAAAGTAATATGTTGGAAATTTTAGAGATTTTTGCGTTGCCGTGTTCTTGGCGACGAAAAAGTTCATAACTCCTGAAAAAATTAAGATATCTCAATGAGTTAAAAATTGGCAAAGTCAGTGAAAAATGGGCTATAAGCCACTTACCCCATGTCCCTCTATGAGTGCTTTAAATATTTTATTCAGGCCGTGGCTGCACTTACCCCGAACACCCGGGGAAGTGCAGCCAGTGAACATGGTCTCAAAAAAACATTTCTATCAGACAAACGGTTAAAGGGATTTTAAAATCGATTATATCACCTGAAAGCCAATAAAGTAGGGATAAGACATGCAAAAATTCATTGAATAATATTAAATAATAACTTGGTAAATTGAGCTCAAAGTCGAACTATGCAAATTCGTGGCCCCACTTACCCCACTTCACCCTATATGTTCTTGTTCAGGAAGATATGCACTTCAAATAAATGTACCAGTTATCTTATTATTAAACTGTAAGATAATTATATCAGCTTTTAATAACTAAATTAGGGTTTTTGTCAAGAACAAATTATGTTTTCCTACACATGATAAGTAAAAAGAAAATCAGTTATTTTTTGTTCATAAGTGTATTAATACCAAAGAATATATTGTAAAGTTTAGTAAAATAACAAGTCCTTTTTATATTTACCTATGCTTTGATTTTATTTCTTTGTGTCAAACATACAACCTAAGTTTATCAATTTTGCCCATTTTACCTATTTTTATCAATAACTGAGGATAAAAAAAATATTTCCAATAAACCAAACACATTTATATGTAGAGAAATAAATTAAATACAGTTTATTGCATTATATTGAGTTTTAATTAAATATTGTAAGAGTTCTAGTAGTCTAATTAAAAAATATTTCAAAATTATTTACAAAATTTATTGTTTGCATTTTGTTAATAATATACTAGCAGCGATTAGTTTAATTTTATTTTACTTAAATGCTATGTTCTTTCGTGAACAAAATGAGTAGCATATGATAGGGTTATCTTGTAAGTTTAGTAACAGAGAGGGTTTGAAGTAACCTCTGCAGATTTTGCTGGAATACGGCCTGAGGGGTAGATTTTTGTTCTAATTTCGACCCGTGCATCCATTCACTCAAATGTCTTAAGAAATCTTTTTTTTTATTATTTCCTTATACTTATGTATATTTTCTTGTTCAGAATGATCTATACTACAAAAATATGTACAGTTGATCATATTATCAAGTTGTATAAAAATTATATGAAGCTTTGTGTAACTAAATTAGGTTTTTTGAAAACAAAAATAAAAATTTAAACACATATAAAGCAAAGAACAATTTTTTTTATGGTACAAAAACGCATTATTTCTAAATTAATACATTGTACAGTTTAGTAACATAGCACATTTACAGTAATATGTATATATTATTTACTTTATTTTTATCTTTCAAATGTACAGGGCACGTTTGTAAATTTTTTCCATTTTCCGTAATTTCCCCTGTAATAGTTGTAAAAAAAATATTTGTAACAAACTAAACATATTACCACGTAGGGAAAGAAATTGCCTACATTTTGTACATCTTCGATTTTCTGTATAAAAATCTGTGTAAAAGTTCTAGCACTCTACTTTTGAAAAATATTTCAAAATTTTTCAAAAAAATTGGGTTTTTCACATTTTGTAAAAAACATACAGGGATTTCATTTAATTTATTTTAGAAATAATCTACGTCTTTTTCCGAACAAAATGAATATGCATATGACTAGGTTATCATTAGTAGTTTGGACACTGTTAATTTTTTTTAAAACGTCTGCAAAATGGCCGAAATTGACTGGCCGCTTAGCGCACACGCACCGATTTGGCCTGGCCGCTCCTAGGGTTAATGAAGGTTGTAAATAGAAACATCAAAGCTATGTTAGATCAATAAACTTTATTCAAAAAATTTATGACTTAGGAGATGATTGTCAAAATCACTACGGTAACCGTAAACCAGTTTAATTTAAATACAAACTCAATATGTCAGTGAATAAATTTATAAATTTTTTAAATAGGCCTAGTAAAAATGTTATCATAAAAATTAATAAAATTAAAAATTAAAAAAATATGGCGGCGAAAAGGTGGTTTGTGTTTACCTCACATATTTGCGATGTAATATTTTATTTATAATATAAACAATCAAGTGTTATACATCAGTAAAAAGCCAATGATATTGTGGTCATTTTGACTATCTTAGTTTTGTTGTATGGACAACATACCTTACCATGATAATTACTACTCTAAAAGGAAAACAATAAAAAAAAAACTTTATTGTTACAAAATAGGAGGATTAACATAATAAATTTTTGTAAGTACACTAAAAACAATATTGTTTTTAATAGCCTATTTCATTCTGAAAAAATTAATAAGTTCATATAATTTGTATCTTTTATATACCAATTTATATGTTTTGTATGTTGTTTGTACTAAATGTTTGTGCGGCGGCCAAAAAAACCTTACCATTAAAGGAAGTTATAATGACCAGTTGGAGGTTTAGTTTCGTTAGCCTAACCCTCCAAGAGTCCATTACATAACCAAATATATTTTTTATTTTTATCTCATGCGCTTGCCCCCGCCCCCCGTAAGTTATATGAATAACTTAATTCCCCAGCACATTCCAAAAGTTATGGAGGCCTAGGCCTAATACTGTATTTTCTTTAGCACTGATAGGGTTTCATGGAACTTGAATTCCATGATGAAAAACAAAAGCCTTCTACATCTTTTAGGCCTACTTATTTTTTGCAAGTGGGGAGATAACCTATGGCAGTTTATTTGTTTTACTTGTATGTCTAAAAAGTGAGTGCCGTTAAACTTACTATCTGTTTTTCTTTTGTTTCAGATTCATGGACAAAAAATTGTCAAGTAAGTCTTCCATGTTTAAAACCATTAAAGTGGTATGGTATAGTAGTCTTACTTATGATAATAGTCCTCGACAGTTAAACCACGGTCCAGTGTTGTAAAACTGTGTTCGGGAAATTTAATGTCACATTTTCTGCCTCTCTTTTAATGTTTGGCGGAGTAAAAAGTAATAATTCCTTACTATCATTCCATAAATAATCAGCTATCCACACCACAATCCTTTTTCAACAACAACTAACTTAAGACTGAAGCGAAATGTAAACTACTTACAAAACAGCTGACGCTACAGACATTATTGGTAACAAAGAATAACGAAACGAATACAATAATTTACATATTATCACTATCATCCATGTTCTTAATTAATCTCTCTTTTAATTTCATTCTTATGTAACTTTAGCCTCGTGGTACAGAAAAAGTTAAGTTTTCCCTGGGTAGAAAAACTTATTATTCAAGTCACATGGAATAGAAACTAGTACTTTGGTACTCTATTCCAAGAAGTAAAATACAGCTTTAGATAGTAGGTGGAGGGAAAAAAAATTGTTACCACCCTAATTGGCGACCTTAACTGGCTGGGTACCTGAGTGGTTACTGTGCTCGCCTTTGAATCCAAAGGTTGCAGGTTCAATCCTGAGGAAAGTTAGTAGGCCCAGTTTTTTTAATGGATCGATTCCGGGCCCAGTTGCCATTTGTCATTGGGTTATCAATTAATGATGCTTTCTAACAAGTGGTCGATGTTGGAAGTGGTTTTCAAGCAAGTTTCCTTCTATTAATGTTCAGGAAGTACGGTAGTTACCGAGTTAGGCATAAGCTACATGACAAGATGTTGGAACATCGTGTTTTGAAGCCCTCAAACGCTAATTGCATCATAAATCTTAAAAGAATTTATTTATAAGCGTTTGCATCACACAATTAACTACATTAACAGTACAATTGTTTTACTAGCTCATGCTATGAAGATGATACGGATCATCGAAGCCATGATCAGAGAGTAAGCCTAAGTTAAAACATTTGATAGAAAATAGTTAGAAATACGCTTAACTACATATGGGCCACTCCACCGTTACGTACGGGACTAGGATTTTTCACCTTTGCAATTGTTTAAATCCTATTAGGCTGAAGTGAACTTTAATAATTATTATACCATGTCATAAAGAGAATTTTATCTAAATTTTGACACTTAGAAATTATCTGTACATGTTAACTTTTGTGGATGTAATAATAAAAAATATCTTTGTTACATACGGGACATGTCAAGTTTACCATTACTTTTGATTTAGAGTGAAAACCCCTAAGCCCTAAACTCAGCTCAGTTATTGAACATATATTGTTCTAGTATTTTTTTACCAAATAAATACTGTTATACCCTTTACCAAAACAACAATTAACACTTAATTTGTTAAAATGTATTAGTAGGTAGGGAATTTTTTTTTATGGCTGTTACGTATGGGACAGGCGTTGTTACGTACGGGACTTTTGCAAATAATAGAATGCATTATGTATTTTTTTTAAAGAATACTTTGTTAATACATTTATACAATAAAGTTTACTTAAATTATTATATTTTAAACCTAATTGGGTGCCTGCAGTAATGAAATACAACCACATTTTATGTAGGAATATCAAATTTTTAGGAATTGAATTAACATGTAAATAACATTCCTCAGTGATCCTTAGCTAGACAAGAAGAACCTTTTAAATATGCAGTAAGTAGCCCAACTAAGATATTTATACAAGGTAAGAACAGGAATTAAAACCAGTCCTACAAAACAACATTACAACCAAACATGAAAACCTGAAATTTTGAAGCAAATTGGCTTTTACAAATCATCAAAAGAAAAAGACCTCTAGATAGTTTACTATAACAGGTGGCAAGATTGTTTTAACAATATCATTTTGGTAAAAACTAATGCAGTCCAATCACCACTTGAAGTGTTTGGGTGCATTTGTTAGCATTTAATGAAATTTCAAATACATTTTCACTTATAACTTTCAGAATTTCTCTAGGGTAAAGTGTTCCTTCATAATTAACAACGTAGAAGAAGTAAATGCCATGCTAGTTTATTTGCTCAAATACTTACCTCTGGAGACAAAGCAGGGCCGCCGAGAGGGGGGGGCAGGGGGGGCAGTTTGCCCCGGGCCTCAAGAGACAGGGGGCCTCATCTTCAGGAGTTTTTTTCCTTATCCTATGTAGTAACAACATGTGTTTTTGAAGACCTATAAAAATCTTCAAACCGTATCAACGTATAACCTATGACCTTATATACAGGCCTATCAAATGACTTGTATATATCTGTATATAAAATGGCCTTATAATCAGGCCTGTATTATGAGTCTCCGTGGCTTTAAGCTCTGTGTCGGTGAACAGACGCCGCCGCGCCGCGCCCGCCGCCTCGTACTGTGCCAGTATTTGACAGCTATACCATTGCAAAATATTATATTTTGCAACAGATCCTTCATGGCTTCGACTAATATTGTCGTGTCTGCGTTTGTTGGTCCAAGTATATAAGATAAAAGGGAGATATAATATAAAAGTGTCTTTTAATAATGTCATAAATGAATTTGCCATATTGAAGGCAAGAAAGAAACGTTTGCGTGTTGGTTAGTTTTTGTGAACGGTACTTAGTTTTGCTTAAGAACCAACACTGAATTATCTAATGGCTTAGGAGTGATGTTGAGGGTTAGTATCAAGTAAATTAGGACCTTGCGTAATTCTTTCAATTTTAAAAATTAATTATAAAGCAAAAGCAACTAATTATAAGTTCAAAGAGCGTTTAGTAAACAAAAAATTTAATTAATTAACAATTTTTAAATAAAATGCATTTTTATGATTTTTTTTTGTAAGCTTAGCCATTTCAAAATACTTAAGTTAGGCCTAAAACCACTTGGTAGCTCTCCAATAAGCACTCTCGAACCCAACCAAAGTACAAGTTTGATCAAATTATTTCATGTAGGCCTACAGTAAACCTAAGTACATTTGTCCTATCTATATCTTAAAATAATACAAATAAAATATTTATGAATCACTTAAGAAAAGAAAGCAAATTGTGTGCATAGATACAAAATAAATATCCAAAGAAATAAAAATGTGTAGCCTATATTGCATTTGGTTGGAACACAGACGGCGACGGGCAGTAATGCACAGAGCGGGAGGGGAGGGGGGCCTCACACCGGAACTCTGCCCCGGGCCACAAAAATTCTCTCGGCGGCCCTGAGACAAAGTATTTAATCGGGCAAAAATAGATCCATCCATGTATAAAATTTGATGAAATGATTTGATACCAGGTAAAGGAGCTACATTTTCCCAAGGTTGTTTTAATCAATTGTTTGTGAAAATGTGATCTTCTCCAAAATAATCTAATCTGTATATTAATAGGCAATCATGTTTCTTTTTATTCTTTTTTCTCAGCTTTTGAAAATTGTAGGAGAAATCTGGATATACCGTTAGAAAGGTATATCCAGTAGATTAGCAGAATTTCATTATAATTCACATCGTCCACCGGGGCTACACCATACAGGCTTTCTAAGTTTCAATGTTAATCTTATGGAAGAAGGGCAATTGCTTGAACCATTAGACAGCTGTTAGTGTTATAATAATAAATGCTAACAAACACAGAGAGCAGTTGTTTCAGTTAAAAAATATTGTAAACTGCTTGGGTTCAGAGTTCAGTTCAACTGATTTTTTGTCGAATATCGATCAGGCGGTGATCTGTAGTATATATGTTAAACACTCATACCTACATTACCTATGAGAAATACATTGTTCAGCAAAAATAAATAATCAATGATAACTTAAAACTGTAATCAAAAGACTAGTTTAAGTTTTAAACTTCATCCGAACATCAGAAACTTTGACCGCCAATGTAACAGAATATACACCAAAGTAAATATGATTAAGAGGTACTTAAATGTTTAATAGAATAAAATTGCAGTGTAAAGCACTGTACCTTGATCCATTTACAAAAAAAATAAAATAAAATAAAAAAATCAATATATACTTAGAGTCCTGAAAATATCATTGTAATCATACATTTACTTTTGTGTCCCCTACGTAACGTTAGATATAGGCCCCTCATGTTTAGATTATAAATCATTTATTGATATTAATTATATGGTTTGCAAAAATTAAACTTAATCACGTTTCATGTTAATACGGGACGAATAATTTTAACAGTCAAAATTCATGTGTTATAATAACTTGTACTTACATACAACTATTGAGTGTCTGCAAATATGAAGTCAACCATTATGATTATTAAATAAAACTCATTCCAACTTTTCAATTTAGGTGTACAGTAAGAAAATGCAGCCTTGAACTTACAATTTTTACTATAAGTAGAAATCAACTGATAATGTGACTCGTTTGATTGAAGTTATTGCGAAATAGAAGAGTACAAAAAAATCCAATGCAACTTTTCTTAGCTTTTTAGATGTTTATGGAACAGAAAATAGACAGTTTACCATGAAATTATTAATTAAAATTTTTAAGTGATAGTTCCCTGTTTCGGTGGAATGTATATACACTTGAAATTATTATTTCTTTGACACATTGATATTATATTTTGTAAACTTATGAAAAACATTTATCGGATTTTCGCTTATGTATGAGGCATAGTTCCTTTGTAAACTTCTAAATATCTAAAAACCAAAAATATTTTTAAATAATTATTGTGATAGAAATCTTTTTAATCCCTATAGCATGTTTTTTCCTTATCATTACATTAGTTTCACCCGGCGATAAATACTTCAATGTGTGGGGTAGACTGGCCTATTAAAACATAAACTATTTAGGCTAACAGTATGCATTTAAGAGGGGGCTAAATGGTCAGTCCTGGCGGACGTTGCTGAAACTACCGGAAGGTCCGGAACACAGTTCGTTCCTCCTGGTTCGTTCCATTCCAGTAAACTGAGTTGTGACGCGGCCGGCGGAGGGATGTAGTTCGACAACTACTGCCTCCCTACACGTTTTCCCGTGTCGCTCTAGTCCGCCTCTGCATATCTTCTCCTTCCGTGTACAGATAAAACGGAATATCTTAGCCTCTGACATAAACTACAAACTATTTTATGTGTACAGACTAAGCCGTCTGTTGCCCGTTTTTTAACCAGTACTATCCCAAATTATTTATTTTAAATTGAGTGCAGCGGTTCACTACTGGATTCAAATTTGTAAAAAAGTGGGACTAAAACAGTCTACAACTTTGTCTTGTACTCCAATTAATTGTTTTAGCTGAAAAATGTTATCACAGATGTTAGTTATTAAGTTTTAGTTACGTGTAGGCCTACTGCCCACCCTCTGACGATAACTCAATGTGTTGCTGTCACGTGCTAAATGGTTTTTAAAGGCTTTAATTTTATTGAAATGACGAAACAAATTAGCCTACGACCACATTAAATTCCATTTATTTGCTCCCTTTATTTTATTACACAATTAAAATTAAAAATTGTAATTTTGAAATACTTCAGATAGGTTCTTGAAACACCAACGCACTTTAAGTGCTTATTTTTAAGGTGGGTATGACTGATCGGCGAGTGTGATGCTTTATTTATAAAACAATCAAATACACATTTCGATTTCATAAGTTTAACTGAACGCCTTTTCTCTTGTTTAAGTTGTATTTAAAACTGAAATGACCTCTTCAATGCTTTTATGTTACCATAATGAATTCTGAATATAAATTACGGTCACGTAATTTAGACTTCAAAAGAAGTAACAATATAGTGAAGAAATATTATTGTATGTCCAAAAACCATAACATTTTGTTTAAAACTAATGAAATAAAATTTATGAAAATAAAATAAAAATTAATAAAAGTTAATAAACATTATGAATTTCAAAATGAGAAGAAGGATAAAAACAAAAGCCGTCTGTTGCCCGCTTTTTAACCAGTACTATCCCAAATTATTTATTTTAAATTTAGTGCATCGGTTCAATGTTGCGAGTGAACATAACAAACTAGCTCACCTGAAGGGCAACAAATTCTTTAGGTTGGCATTGCAAAGAAAATTGGCCAGCGGCTTTAAAATAAATCATGGGAACACAATTCTTCAAAACTCCAGGGCTGTCGGGTTTGTAATTTTTCATACACGTCCCTCTTTGCTCATGGGTGCTCACTAAGAAACGGTTTTGCAAAGTTCCTTTGGGACTCCGCCCCACAGAACTTTAAAGTTTCAATAAAATTCGTATGGAAGAATATTTATTTGCATTTTAAAGATATTTCATTAGGCCTATGTATGAAATTAAATCACAACCACCGGCGAAGCTGTGACTCTTTAGCAGATAATCTAACAAAAAAAGAGGAGTGATAGGATAGAAACAAGTGGACAGCGCAGGATCGGCATGGGACACAGTAGAGGGGATGGGAATAACTGCAACAACAAGAATACTAGTGGCGAGTTCGCATACGGCTATCGTGCAAAACATCCCGAATAGGATTTCGGCAGTCCATCACACTGTGCAGTTGCACTCATGGTGCACTATCTGAAACAGATTATGTTTCTGCATCTTGGTTATTCGAAGCGGAAGTCGATGTGATGGACGTCGCCAGTAAACCTCAGACCCAGTGACAAGTTGGATACTTCATATTTTATCAAAACAAAGACTAAAGAAATTCCATTAAAATATATGCACTACTAAAACACTTGACCCCAGCTAAATATCTTAGTCAAAATCATTATGAAGCCAGTGAAAATATCCTGAACAGGAGAGGAATGTCGGACCCACATAAACGATTCTTCTTGCTAAAAGTGGTTTAAATACCTGCATTTAAGTAATCCAAAAGTTGCAAAAATGGCAACTTTTGGATTATTTAAATGCAGGTATTTACACCACTTTAAGTATTGAACAGTAATCCGGAGGCTAATAAATCTTTCAAAATGATTCTTCTTGATTGAGTTATTAGAACAACATGTTCCTGAGTATTCTGCCATATTTAACAGAATACTACAGTCCTTTAATTTGCATACAACTTATTATTAGTTTGAAATAAGTTATAAAAGAATATTGTATTATTTCAAAATACTACCATAGAGACGTCAGAATATTTTGTAATACTAAGAACATCTTTTTTTAATAATTATATTATATTATATTTACATTTATATCGTGGTATAATTGAAGTATTCTCCATTTCGTAAGAAATTCTCCTCTGCGATGTTTTTGCTCCTTACACCATGAATTTAGTTGTTTGGAGCCATTATCAATAATATATTTTTCAATTCAAATACAAAAAATATATAAATTTAACGGTTATATTAAATTACCGTAGTTAAACGTATAAGGTTGAAGAGAAAGACAAAATTAAAACATTCGAAGGGTCGAAACCATGTGCAGAATGTAAAAGTGTAAACAATAAACAACGTAATGAACATGTATGTGACAGATGTAAATTAATTTTAAATTACAATCAGCTGTTGAAAGTAGATCGTATTCATGTGCGCCCGTCAGTTTCAGCGGCTGCCGCTAGAGGCTGTCAGTTTCGGGGGTCACTCGGACCAAAAATCCATCGTGCAGTGCTTCACCTTCTCCAAGAATTCAGCTTTATTTTAGGTCCGATAAAAGTGGGATTTGTTTTAAATGAAAGATAAAGACTTGGGCTATTTGGCTAACTTTTGGATTTTTTCAAATTTGAATCCATATGAAACTAAAAGGGATTCGATAAACTTTGATGCATTATAACTTGATGTGGACTAAAAATATCAAAAAATCAAAAAGTTAGCCAAATAGGCCAATTCTTTATCTTTCATTTAAAACCAATCCCACTTTTATCGGACTTAAAATAAACTCGAAAACTTGGAGAAGGTGAAGCACTGCATGACGTTTTGAGAGGGGCCATTTTGCCTCCTCTTAATTAAAAGGCCTACTTTCTGCCGCCAAATCTCCTTCCTCACCATCATCAACCTAAACTTTGGGCCTCACACGTGCTGAATTGCAGCAACATATCTTTATCCAAAGTGTTTTACACCAAATACTAGATATTGTTTCTCGCTCTCAGTACTCTTGTAAACGTATTCGCGTAGTTTCAACAACGTCCGCCAGGACTGACCCTTTAGCCCCCTCTTAAGTTCTTCTGGTGGAATTGCAAGACACCATCTTGTATCCTTTTTCAAAACTCCATCCTGGACTTTGCTGGATTTACGATAAGAGCTTGTCGAATGACGATGAACTCATACAAAAATAAGATGGTAATTGGTCCTCATAATTCCTGAGACAACTCATTATGTGTGAAATTGTCCATGCTTTAATCTCACTAAGGGAATGAATCTCAAACATTCGTTTCCTCTTCTTAAAAAAAAAAAAAAAAAATAAAAAAATAAAATAAAATAAATAAATAATACAACTCAATTGAGAGCATGAGCAGATGGTCATCGTCAGAACTCATTGAAGCCATTTTGGAAACTGCGACAAAACAAGAAAAAACAGGCGTATGTAAATGTGGCCGTTACCCACGACCTGGTCGCGGCGTTCGTGTTGTGATGACTAAGTCGCCATATGTGTGGCCATAGCCTAACAATGAGACCAAGTTTTTAAAGATCTGAAAACAAATATCAGAGTTATTACAATTTGTCTATTGAAATAACCTAAATTTGAATTAGCCTAACCATAATGCAGAATCGCAGAATCAGTGTTTTTCTGCAGAAAATCGCAATAACTCTGTTATTTATTTTCAAATCTTTAAACAATCTTGGTCTTATTGTTTAGATATATTAATTTTTCAACTTTTTTGGAATCCCCTGTATTAAATTTACGTTTGAAACAAAAAGTGATAACACTTTACCTTTACATGAAAACAAGAAGGATATAGAATTTGACATATATAGAAAATTTACCCACACTGAAAGGTACATCATTTCTGATTCATTTCACCCTCCTCAACAAAAGAGAGCAGGTTTTCATTCTAAATTAATCGGCTCACCAACAAAACCCTCTATCTTGCTTATTTATTGACATCTCTTGATAAAATTTGGTATGTACATTCATTAGGAAGTGTTTGACTTATATTTGCTTAAAAAAACCATATGGCGGCAAACCTCCGTACTCACTCCTATGGGGTTTATGGGAAAAATAAAAATAAAACCTTAACCTGATAAAATTTGGTATATACATTCACAAGGTAGGGTTTAATTTATATTTACCAACAAAACCCATATGGCGGCAAACCTACATACGGTATTCTAATCCCCATGGATTTTATGGGGAAGTAGAAAATATACCAAAAATCCATTGGAAATTCGCTGAGTATGCAGGTCTGCTGCGATATTTATATTTGAATTAAATATTTAATTTTACTTCATACTGTTGATAATGAATTTGAATGAAAATAACCAATCAATTTGTATTATTGCATTTGAATTAGAAAACAAAAACATCAATAAGAATTATGAAAACAGCTGTTATCTAAATAATTAGAATACATGTGTTACAGATTCGACATAGGTTCCAAAAAATGTACACTAGAGTGCAGCACCCGTAACATTTCTCACCACTATTTCTGGCTGCTATCACGAAAAAAGGGATGTATTATAAGGTATCATATTTTTTGTGTTGATATTTTTTAAAATTTTGTTTATTTACTATTTTAGTGAAACTAAATGGTGGTCGACAAGTGCAAGGAATTCTCCGTGGATTTGACCCATTTATGAATATAGTGTTGGATGAAAGCATAGAAATAAGGAAAGATGGGACTCAAAACAATGTTGGAATGGTGGTAAGTAATTGCATGCTTAAAAATGTTAGTAGCTTTTACTTTTATATCCTATTTAAAAACAGCAATATATCCCACACAGTAGACCTCTTAATCCTTTAAGAGGGTTTCTACTAAATGGGATATCTTGCTGAGGGTTGGCCCTCAAGCTTCCCTAGTTTGGATAACCTGAAAGGTTTTTTAAAGCAGGCAACTCAATAGACAAATAAATATGTAGAAGAAATGTAATATTGTATATTATGTGAGGTGGAAATCAATTAGAAACCTGATGTCGGCAATCTCATGGAAATCAATGATTTTAAGTTCTTAATATTTTCAAAATCACCCTAAATTTTCAATAATTTGGTGCAAGTTCCATGGCTCTACGACTATGAATATAGTGACTATGAGTAGGCTATAGTTTTTGTTTAACTTATGAACTTTGCACTTTCTAAAAGTGAAATTTAAACTAATGCAAATGCTTTATTGCCATTGACCACAGTACAGTGAAATAGGCATAGTCAAAGTTCAGTTGTACAGAAATTCTCCACATAAGTAATTTAGATCTTTTCAACACATTGGCTACCGACGCTCGGGAAGTTGAACATTGGAACATCGGGTCGCCGGGAGTTCCCATCAGACCGAGCCTAGTACTCGAAACTCTCACCACAGACCGAGGCATTGCGCCCACAGTAATCCAGAGACCGAAAAAAATTTTCTGGTATTTTTATATAATTTGAAGTGTAATATTTATATTTACTCATAAAAGTTGCATTAAAATATTATTTCAGTGCTATTTTAGCATTTTTATTGCGTTACGTATGTATGACGTCGGTCTATAGCAAAATTTTGTATTATGTTTGTTTGCTATAGACCGACTGTCTCTTTATGTATCATGAGTTGGATGACAAGGAAAAAAAGGAAAATAGTTTTACTACACTAAAAAATAAAATATACAGGACAATGTGTCACACAATAAAAAAAAACCCATGTGGAATGTGTAGTAAACAAACACTAATGGCTTCATGTGAGCAAACAAGATAGTCAACTTGGAAAATCTGTAAAAAATAAAAATTGAGGTCATGCCCAGAGAACAAGCGACTTGCATATGTGTCAAACATTCATATTGACAACTATAGTAGACTTTCTCTTAACCTGCCACCCCAAGACTTGGCAGGATAACGAATTGGCCGGTTAAACTGTTGAACCTTTAACAACATTAAATTATAGTCCTCCATGACCGGAATAAAATGAAAAAATAACACTAAATGTATTACTGTGTGGAATTAAAGCTACCTTACCTACTCACATCGTAACCTTATTTTTCTAGTTTAACAAAAGCAAATCACTCCAAACATCTATGACTGAAGTCTATAGACTGAAAAGACTAAACTGAAAAAATTTGATATAAATGGGAATTAAGGTAAACAAACGTATTCACTTTGGGTGGCGTTTACCAAAAATAAACCCCATGCAGGGAAGTCACTCATTTGTTCTCTGGAACGAACTGCAATACAAAGTTTTCTACTCTTGCATATTTACTTCTTTTCTGAAAATCTTTTAAAACTTTAATTTTAAGTTCTTTTTCAGTTACTTTTTTATGTAATTGTGAACTGTAATCAGTAATATCTTAAAATAAAATAAAAAAGACTATTTACTGAGAATTTTGTGATCCTTTTACGTTTCAAAGTTTTACGGTTTTTGACTTGTGCTTGCTTGTCAGCCATGTCACGGATGATCGTTGCGAGCGCATCTCCACCCGAGGACTCGACATCGGGCCTACTTCACGTACTCAGCCAAGTTTACAGCGTGCTGTAAACTGGGTTAGTAGCGAGGTTTCAAACCTCAAAGGTTCATTTTCAAGCTAAGAATATCACTTATCCACTTAATCTATGATGGAAGAAGCTTCGTCATTTAAAAATAAAATTCACACATGCAAAGTTTCTTTGTACTGCCTAGTTTTGTGTTATAGTAGCCTACGTGTATTTGAAATGTTTTCAAAAGTTTGTTTTGTGCGAGAGGTTTTTTTTCGATTAACGAAGCTTCTTCTATTATGAAATGGATAATTGATGTTCTTTGTCTTAGCCTGAAAATGAACCTTTAAGGTTCGAAACCTTGGTCGATTCAAAACCAAATCAGGACCACTGACAGACTCGGACAATGTAAAACTTTTTAGTTTACTTTGTCTCCTTTCAATTTGTGTTTTTTTTTACTGAACCAGTTCAAAATAGCATGAAAAAAATAGCTGGCTTATGTATAACAAACAGTATGGTTTTTATTTAAAAACCATACTTAGGTCGTTAGGTTGTTTGAATGCAATATACCTATTTCTTTTTAGCGAATTTCCCTATAGGGAATACGCTATTACGGTAGTAGCCATGGTAAGACGTAAGCCCGGGACCATGTTACTTTTTTATTTTGAGGTCCCCAGAGGCCAAAAATACCGTTCATTCATTTTCATATATATCTATATATCTATATATATATATATATATATATATATATATATATATATATATATATATATATATATATTATATATATATATATATATATATATAATATATATATATATATATATATATATATATATTATTTTTCATGCTATATATATATATATATATATATATATATATATATATGTGTGTGTCCGTGGTACTGATAACTTTTGACAGCGACCTCCGATTTTGATGAAATTCGGTATGAAGGTGTAAGACCAGATCTATTTTCATGAGTTCGCGAACCAGCATGATCGGGTTATGGGAATTCAAATTCAAATTCAAATTCAAAAGTTCTTTATTCATAAATGTACAATCGTGGTACAAGAATAGTGTCAAATAAAAACATACTAATACTAGAATAATGTACAAATAAAAAATAAAACTCTTTTCCTATACAGACCAATTAATTTAAAATTTTGAATCCCCTTCCTTAAACAATTTAATATAAAGACATAAATAGATACAAAACAAGTGAAATCAAAATTAATAAACATTTAAACAAAATAATAATAATAATAAAAATAAATGTATAAATACTCTTTGATTTTTAGGACCTTTTTTCCAAATATTGTCAAAATAATACAACTGATTTGGCTATCATAAAAAAATATATTAATTACCTCTTAAACATTTTTTACAAAAAGATAAACAATAATAATAATAAACACATAATATGCTATTTTATTAACTTCAACCATTAATATTAAAAAACTCATCAAATGAGTAAAATGAACACGATAAAAGAAAACCCTTAAGTAACTTTTTGAAACTTTCTATACCATTTTCCTCAGAAATGCTATGTGGCAAGTTAAACAAAAATTTTGTGCCTATGAAACTAGTTTTTTTCTCAAAAAACTTTGATCTGTGTGGTTCGACATACCTATTATTTCTGGTATTATAACCATGTGAATTTGGATTCTGAATTGGGATATTTGATTTTTTAACGTGCATAATTGTTTCCAAAATATATAAATCATAAACAGTTAAAATTCCTAGTTGGGAGAAATACGATTTCACAGTGTTTCTTTTTTTAACATTAAAAATTATCCTTAGAGCTTTTTTTTGTTGAATAAGAATTCTATCTAAATTTTTCTTTGATGTAGCTCCATAAATAGCTAAGCCATAGGACATATGTGAATGAATTAATGAAAAATAAATTGATTTTAGAGTTTCGATGTTACATGTCCTTGACATTTGTCGTAAGGCATACAGG
Organism: Neoaliturus tenellus; assembly: GCA_030545055.2. NCBI lineage: Eukaryota > Metazoa > Arthropoda > Insecta > Hemiptera > Cicadellidae > Neoaliturus > Neoaliturus tenellus. Next base: position 48,071 of record JAQYXR010000808.1, read on the forward strand.
CCAGATGACATTTTTTTGACTACATAGTCCACATGTTTATCCCAACTTAAGTGCTGATCCAAGATTAATCCAAGAAATTTTGTCTCTTGAAATTGATTCAATTTTGAGTTGTCAAAAATATGCTAGGCTCTAATTTTGATCTGGTTTGTTTAGTACAAAATGATATAAAATTTGATTTATTTTTATTAACTAGAAGGTTTTTGCTGTCTGAAAATTCTTTAACACCTAGAAGACTTAGGAATGATTTGAGTTCAATGTCATCCTGATTTTGACCAGGAATTGTAATATTAGCATCATCAGCATAGAGGCAAACTGACCCACCTGCCTGCACCATTTTGGGGAACCCTTTTAGATAACAGAGAAATAACAGGGGGCCCAGGATAGATCCCTGGGGAACTCCATATTTTATAATTTTCAAATCTGAGTAAAAATCTTGAGTATAAATATAATTGCTGTTTGGATAGCTAAAACTACGTTGAATCTGGGTACACTGTTTTCTATTTTTCAAATATGAAGAGAACCATTTATATTCTTTGTTTTTATATTTAAATCATTAATTACTGTTAATAATGTACTATGTGATACACTATCAAAAGCTTTTGAAAAATCTAAAAATATTCCAATTACTTTTTCATTTTTGTCAATTGAGTCTATAATAGATTCAATGAAATTTATACCTGCAGTAACAGTGGATTTTCCAGGTCGGAAACCATGCTGTTCATCATCTAACAATTGATTAGTCTCTAAATAATCCATTAGTTGGGTATAGACCACTTTTTCATAAATCTTTGAAAAAATAGGCAGCAAGGATATTGGTCTGTAGCTTGAAGGGTCATGTACATCTCCTTTTTTATAAAGAGGAATAACTTTGGCCACTTTTAACTTGTCTGGAAAAATACCAGATATTAGTGATGAATTAATTATATGAGTTAATGGTTTTGCGATTTTTGGGAAACACTGTTTAACTAGGGTAATAGGGATATCATCAATCCCTGCTGAGTACTTGTTTTCAAAGGACATAACAATTTTTTCAATATATGATTCACTTAATTCCTGAAATTTGAAAGCATGCCTACTTGACAAATTTGAAGTATTTGGGGTGTTTGATTTATCTGTTATATGTGGTTGAAAATTTGGGGATTCTAATTCATTATTTGTATTTATAAAGAAATTATTTAAAATGTCACCCACAAGAAGTGGCTCTGTTATTAATTTTCCTTCTAAAACTATCTTGATATTTTCCATTGTTTTATTTCCCTGGTTAATTTCCGAATTTATGATTTTCCAGGTTGATTTTGATTTATTCGATGATTTTGCGATTTTACTGTCAAATAGTTGTTTTTTTTTTCATTAAGAATTTGGGTTTGAATATCTTTTTTCAATTGTTTTATTTTTTGTTTTAAGTCATTGGTTTTTTGTATCCTGTATTTTTTTTCAAGTTGTATCAAAAGATCTTTCTTATTTCTAACATCTTCCGAAAAACAAATTTTATCATTTTTACTTTTTTCCTCAATCAATAGTTTGGGAAAACTAGTTTCAAAGGCATGAGAGAATGCTGAAAAAAATACATCATACTTAGTCTCTACAGTAGCCTGATAGACCTCTAACCAGTTTTCAGAACCTAATAATTTTAAAAACACATCTACGTTTGATTTAGAAAATGTCCTACAAAATTTTTTCTTTACCACCCTAATTTTTTCTTGGACCCCAGTTATTTCTAAAAGTTGTGCATCATGGTCAGATACACAAGTAATAATACCAGATATGTCTAAATTTTTATGTTTGATGTTAGTGATAAGATTATCTATAGCAGTTTCTGATTCTGCAGTGACTCTAGTAGGAAAGTCAACTTTGTATTCAAAATTGTAAGAATTTAAAATATTCACAAAATTCCTATAAGTTTTATCTTTATTTAAAACATTTATGTTAAAATCCCCAGCAATAATAATATTTGTGAACTTAGCACTAAGAATGCTACATAAACTATCAAATTTATCAAGGAAAAGGTCAATGAGTTGTTGTATGGGGGATCTGTATAAGCAAACTAAGACAAATGAAAACTTGTTGACAGTGATTTCTGACACACAACATTCAAATTCCTTTTCCATAACGGGGTTTTATGGGGTTTCAAAGGGGTCAAAAATGGGTTTTTGGCATTTTTGGACCTTGATTTTTAAAATTCAACAATTTTAACTAAAACCATTTAAAAGAGCTTAAAAAAACAAACAATTTAGTATTTTGAATTTTTAACTTGGCTTAACAGGTTACGGAGAAAAGCTAAAAATAGGTTTTCAATGTTAATTTTATGGGAAATCAACAAAACCCTGTATCTCGCTTATTTATCGGAATAACTTGATAAAATTTGGTACGTACATTCACTAGGTAGGGTTTAACTGATATTCGTTAACAACATCCATATGGCGGCAAACCTACATACCCACCCCCATGGGGTTTATGGGGAAAATTTGAAAGTGTCGAATATTGATACAATGATATTTACCTTACCTAACTATTACATTTTCTAACAAAACTAACATTTTCTAACAACATCCAATGGCAGCAAACCTACATAGTCATTCCTATGGTGTTTATGGGGAAAATACAAAATCTCAAGATCCTTTGGAAATTCGCTGAGTACGCAGGTCTGCTGCGACGGGTGTATATATATATATATATATATATATATATATATATGTGTCCGTGGTACTGATAACTTTTGAAGGGGACCTCCGATTTTGATGAAATTTGGTATGGAGGTGTAAGACCAGGTCTATTTTCATGAGTTCGCAAACCAGCATTGTCAGGTTATGGGAACGGGGTTTTATGAAGTTTCAAAGGGGTCAAAAATGGGTTTTTGGCATTTTTGGACCTTAATTTTTAAAATTCATCAATTTTAACTGAAACCATTTAAAAGAGCTTAAAAAAACAAACAATTTGGTATTTTGAATTTTTATCATAGCATAACTGGTTACGGGGCAAATCCAAAAATGTGTTTTCCATGTTATTCTTATGGGAAATCAAGAAAACCCTATATCTTGCTTATTTATTGACATAACTTAATCAAATTTGGTATGTACATTATCTACATAAGGTTTAACTTTTACTTGCTTACAAAACCCATATGGCTGCAAACCTACATACTCACCCCCATGGGGTTTATGGGGAAAATAAAAAATTGCCAGAGCTTGACACAATTTTTTGTTTACATTCACCAATTATTGATTAACTTAGATTTTCTAACAACACCCAATGGCAGCAAACCTACGTACTCGATCCTACGGTGTTTTTATGGGGAAAGTAAATAATCTGAAATTCCATTGGAAATTCGCTGAGTACGCAGGTCTGCGGGGACGGGGGTATTATATTTATTTATTTATTTTATTATTACAAAGGTCTTAATTGCCATAATTAACTATGGTTAAGACTAATATCTCCCAAATAGTCGATTCCTTTCTGTCCGAATGATGAGTTAAATCTTGGTACATTTAATAATTGACTGTTTCTTGTATCGTGGTAGTGTCCAATTTTTCTTTGTTTAAATTGCCAAATATTTTTATAGATATATGATGAAACTTCTAATATTAAAACTGATGGAAGGGAAAGAATATTAAGAATTTTGAAAAGTGGTTAAATAATAAAGTGGTTTAATTTCTGCTTGGGATTCATCATCCTCAAAGCTCTTTTTTGCATCTTGAAAACTTTTTCTGCTTTAGTACTCGATCCCCAGAATATAATTCCGTAGGACAGGTGCGAATGTATATACGAATAATAAATCAATTTGGTAACTTTCAAAATGCAACATTTTGATCATACTTTTATCATAAATATCCCAGAACTGATTTTATTACATATTTCTTGTATATGAGGAAGCCATGAAAAATTTGAAGTGATTGTTATGCCAAGAAATTTATTACTTTCTGATGAATTGACAGTTGTATCATTAATTAGCATACAATGATTTTTTTATATTTGACAAGTTTTTGTTGATTGACATCAATTTAGTCTTAGAGCCATTTACTAATAAATCATTGTTATTCAACCAATCAAGAGTTTTTGAAATTTTTGTACAAATTATGATATTTCTAATTTAGAATGGTCCAGATCAGAGTGGTAAAAAGTCGTGTCATAAGCAAATAAAATTAATTTTCCTTATTTATTTATTTATTTATTTGTATTGTTTCTTGTTTTGTCCCTGTGACAAACGATTTCAACAAGTGTTCTTTTGAACTCTTACTAAAATAAACACCCTCTAAGGGACGTTTCCCATGGTAGTCTTGGTACTGGATGTTTAAAAAAATTGTTGGTGTGAAAATGAAATAAACAATTTTCAAAGTACCAGTGGCTCATAGGGGCAAAAGCATCAAATTAAAATCATGAAATTAAAATAACATGGACCATAGCGGATTACCAGTTCTTCACTACCTACGAAAGTTTCCAGAAACTTTTAATTTAAATAATATTTTAACAATACCGTTTGAAGACCATTCGCCCCCAAAGCACTCTTTACAATCCTGTACTATTAGGCCACCCGTTTGTAAATGATTCTGTCTGTTGTTAAACTTATATCGATCTATGAAAAATAAATTGTGAATGAAATCATGATTCCTTTGAGCTATGACGGCTTTTTAATATAACATAGAAAAGCGGCAATGAGAAAAAAACATCACGGATGTTCAGTACCCATTTAAGAGTCAATAAACTTTCAATACTTTGTATCATACCTCTTTCATTGTCTTTTTTGTCCTAAAATTGAATGGATTTTTTTGGCACCCATCAGATTTTTTACTATTTTTTAGTCGCCAAATATAAAGACAGCGCCTCAAAATAGATCGTCTTCATCTTCACTTACTGTCAATATTCGTCCCTCCTAATAAAAAATCTTGACTTTGTTTAAACAAAGTAGACTTTTTTAAAATCACTATTCATGGAGAATCTTTAAAGGAGAAGATTTCAGAAAATAATCCTTCTTATAATTTTCTTATTTTGTTGTAATGCTTTTGACCTTACATTACCCCCATCATTTCATTTTCCAAATGAAGAAATCATTTCCCCATATTGTGCAGGACAAACGTATCTTCTATAATTCTGCAATCTATGAAAATGACCAAAATGTTTCTGGGAAAATTCAGCTAACAGAATACCAACACTTTGTTGAATGATGCACTTTAAGTTTCAGTTAATGTATCATCGTCACTCAACATGATCATTTGACAATTTTCTTAAAATAAAACCAAAACATGTTTTAATGTAATTAATGTAGGCGTTTCTCAAATCACAATTTATCGCCCATTGCGTCCCTATTACGATCAGAATGTATTTTATGATTTGCATACACACTCAGTTTTTTTACAATTTAAATTATTATAACAACAGTAAAAATCAGCAGTCAATTTGTAATAGTTTGTATAAGGTTGGTAACGCTCTGAGTAGAATCTTTAATCACTCAAAGCCACAAAACGTCTTACTATAGTATTACAACTCTAGGTATATTTTTGTCATTTGGTTATTAAAAATTCTTTACTCAGTATCATCTGGTCTCTCGTTTTAAAATCAAACTGTAATCTATGTTTTAATGTACACAAAGCACACTTTTTTGAGTCCTTATGGAGGAAGTTTTACGTGATTTCTCATTTCCTGTTAACATTATAGAAACGCCAATAATTTTTTGTGTATGAGACCGAGACCTATAATTTGAGACCCCTCCCATCTTTTCGCGATTTGTATTATGCTCATAGTTTTTCTCTAGAAATTTCGTTTAAATAATTATACATGTAGATGAAAATAGATTGATTCTCTTGGTGTGAATTATTTTATCATCTTCACTCAAAGTTATCATCTGTGTCTCGTTTAAAAATTCAACCATAACACATGTTTTAATGTACACAAAGCAGACGTTTTTTGAATCCCCATGCTATTCTTATGGAGGACGTTATATGTGATTTCTCATTGTTCCTGTTAACATTATGGACACGCCGATAATTTTCCCTTGTGTATGAAACCGAGACCTTTAATTTGAGACACCTCCCATCTTTCTGCAATTTGTATAATGCTCACAGTTTTGCTCAATAAATTTCGCTTAAATAATTATACATATACAGTGGTGTAGTGGTGCGGGAACGCGTGGGAACGGCGTTCCCACACTGGTTTTCGAAAACCCGGGAAATCCGGTAAGTCCATATCTTTTTTTGCAAGGTATTCGACAAATATATCAAGCGTTCCCACACTGAAAAATGTGCCACTACACCACTGTACATATAAATATAGATTGATTCTCTTGGTGTGAATTATTTTATCATCTTCACTCAACGTTATTTATTTATTAATTTATTTACGGCAACACACCATTTTACATCAATGAGTTTTCTTTATGACTAACTAACCAACTAACTAGTCCAACTAAATTTGAGTTATCATCTGTGTCTCGTAGGGGTAGGCGAGTACTCGAGTTTTGAGTATCTGTCGAGTATTTTTTGATACTCGAAGCTCGAGAGTACTTGTGACTACTCGTTAAAGTCGAGTCGAGTAGTTATGAAATTAAAATACAGTAGACTCCCTCTTAACCGGCCACCTCGGGACCAGGCCGCGGCCGGATAATGAATTGGCCGGTTAAACCGATGTTCATTTAAGAACGCCATCCCACAATTTTATATGACCTAAATACAATTATTACTTGAAAAACAACCTTAAATACATTACTGTATATGATTTATAGCTATATCCACCACCCATGAAGTCCACCACAAACCTACACTAATAATAATTTGTTTCTTTATTGTGGTCTACTGGATAGTAGGTCTAAACGCATTGACTTCCGGTGGCAGTCACTTCAGTCCAGGACGTTAGAGTTTAATTGGTTTGAGAACGTCAATATGAAATAAAGTTGAATTGAATGATACATTAGATAAGAAAACTTAGTTTCCGTCGAAACGCGGCCGGTTAAAGCGATGTTGAGATAAAAAAAATGACTGGTTAAAAAGATGTTATTTTGTGTCAGGGTAGGCCGGTTAAAGCGGAGACCGGTTAAAAGGTGGCCGGTTAAGAGGGAGTCTACTGTATAGCATTTCTGAAATGTTTTTCTATTTATTAAACCCCATTTCTTTAAATTGTATAATGTTTTTATTGTGAAAGTGATACATTTTAAGACCAAAGAAAGATAGATGTGAAGACGATGAAAATGCTTCTAACGGTGCTTCTCAGACAGCACTCGACTGCTGACTGACTTGACTCTTTGTCTTGTC
>JAQYXR010000809.1:0-55154 GCA_030545055.2 Neoaliturus tenellus
CACGATTATTGTAAAAAAATTCCCAAATTAAGAGAGAAAGGACAGCTATAATAGTTACATAGTGAACATGGAAATTTACGGGCAGAAAATTGACAATGTTTAAAACCTCAATATTCTATTCTATTCTATTCCACTTCAGTGATCTAACAAAGGACTCAGAAGCAACTTTCACTGTGCCTTTTACTTTTAGATTTTTGATTAGTCTTTGATGTTAACCAAATTTTTTGATAGTGCTGTGCAAATATTTGGGATAGTGATATTTTTGATAGTGCTGTGTAATTTGGACAGTTGATTTCACATTCTGTCTGTGTCTGGTGTACGGTACTTCACTGTTTACCTGTACCCTGTCTGGCAACACTGGAGAGATCTGCTGCGCACTCTGACTAGAACTTATCACTGGGGCGTTCTTGCTATTCAAATCTGCCTGTTGCCTCCTCTTGTTTGTCAAGTTCTCAATAAACCTGAAAGTTGATTTAAATTATAATTTAAATTAAATTTGTTGTTACTTTTTATGAACACAATATTTTTGGAGCACTTATTCTTTGTATTACCTTCATGCATTAATTATATAGCCTACACTGCATATTTCAAACTAAATAGCCCTATTTGTTCCAAAAAGAAGCACAGAGGTTTATTTAAGTTGTAATTATGTATTTCTGCAGTTCTGAAAATAAGCTAAAAACTATTTAAATTAATTTTGGATTACAAATTTTTTGTTACAAACAAATGAATTTAACAAAATCTACTCAACCAATTTTTTCCCCATTTCTTAAGGGTGCACACACAATTAAGGCAACATTAGAAATTGTTTGGTTTTTTAGGGTTTTCAGGTAAAAACAGGGATTAGAAACCTTTATTCCCCTGACTCGCTTTAAAGGAGAGTGGGCCAAGTAAGATTTCACAAATCAAGGTGACAATGTGACTTAAATAATGTATATCTATTTAGAGATCTATCTCATAGAAAAGAAAAGCATGACAAAGTCTTTTCCTTAAAGTCTACTGTTTCTCTTCTATTACTTGAGAAAATTCAATAAATAAACCTATGCTTGGCCTCAAAGTACCAGTAAGCCAATCGTAATCTTTTCCAACTTAAAAATAAACGGTATCAGATAACTGACACATACTTTCTCCCAACAATATAAAAACATGTGTTAAAAGCTTTAAACATTAATGTCTAGATGACTCTGTCGGATAGCTACCAGCTGAGCAGCGCGAGCTTGACCCTACGCGCATCTGTGACTTTTAACAACGTACTGCGTTTACCGCTAAACGAAAAAAAATGTATTTTCTCCTCAACCACTTGACGTAGAGCAATAATTTAAAGTACTGGATTATTTAGTTTTTTGAGCTTGATTTAATGGTGATAAGTAAAATTTATTTTGAGACAACAGCTATTTTGAAAATTAAAAAAATTGATTTTTTAAACACTTTTTACTCCATAACTTTTGAACGCGCATTTTCTCGGAGATGCGGGTGGTGTCATTTTATCCACCATTTTAAGCTTAATAAACCACAAAATTTTAATCAAAATCGTTAGAGCCGTTTTTGAGAAATTTTGATTTTTGACGATTTTTGAGGGGGTTTTTGGGGTAAAATACCCTTAAAAATCAAAAATTCAAAAAAATGAAAAAAACGCCTGGAATTATCGTGGATTTGGACCTATATACCAAATTTCATTAAAATCGGGACCATTAGGGCATTCTCTAGCTCTGTTTACATCCTGACACACACACACACCACACACACACACACACACAGACATCACTCCGAAAACCACTTTTTTTGGACTCAGGGGGAACCATAATGGATAAATCCACCAACAACTCAAATTCGAAAATTTTGACGAAAACAATACTTTCTCCATATACTATGGTATAGGGGGAGAAAGTAATACAAATTTTCATGGAAAAAATACAGCCTATCTGACGAATTACAGTATATTATAAATTACAGTAGATTAGAAAAAATGGTTTGGTTACTTTAATCATTGACTATATATCTATATATGCAAATATATATTCACGAATGCAATTTTAATATCATATTATGAACTTATTTGGAGTTTGCAGTTTTCATTCCAATAGGTGGTATTCCGCTAGTTGTTAGGCGGGTATTAACTTAAAAGCAATTATGATTTTCTGTTAATTATGATCGTGTTACTTCACACTACATATCATATATAAGGAAATAAACAACACTAAAACAAACTTAAAACTAAACCACAACACTACAGAAGCAAGCGCAAAATACTTAAGACTAAACCATGCCATGCCTTAACTTAAGTAGAGTTCCCTAAACAGAGAAGGCTCCATTCAGTGTTTAGCGAACTCTATCAGACGGTTCGTCCCCGATCGCTCACGTTCAACGCTCAAGGAAGGACTGCGAATCGGGTGTGAGCGGGCCGGCTTATATTCCCACTGGACCCGGCCGTCCTTGGACTGGGGTGTGGTCTCAAGCCTTCACCGGGCCAGATAGGAGACTTTTTTCATTAAGAACATAATCTTTGCAAAGGGACGTTGTTACAATATTGCTATACTTACGCTATCCCTTGGGCTTTCAGTGAACTAGAGCCACAATTGCCTTCATAATCACATTGCTGTTCCTGGGATACCAAAAACTCATTGAAAAATATAAAAAATGGTAGATAGGCGGTATTGTTCCTTCAACGACAAAACACAGAAGCAGAATATTACAAATTAAGAAGGACCATAGAAAATGTTTTGACTGTCTAAAAATGTAAAAAAAAACCAATTTACTTTACAATGTGTTAAATATGCTACGGTCCAGAAAAAAGTTCTAAAGATTATTTCAAATCAGAGAAGATCAAATTATTGCTCTAAAGGATATTTTTGGTGGGAATTTTAGGAATAAAGGCTCAATTATTGGGGCTCTGAGTTTTATGGTGATTGTCAGAAGATTGCACACCAACTCAAGCTTTCCAGATATTCCCTTGCCAGAAAAATAAAATTTATTTGTACAGAACACACATCACAAACTCAATGGAGTCGTGGTCAGGTGATTGTCGAGGTTACAAAATAATCATGTGAATTTTAACTTGCAAGTCCATCCTATTGGGAAACATGCTGTTTCTAAAAGCCTTCATATTGATAGTCGGTGGCTTCAATGTATGATTTGTGTTCTGCATAAATTTTATTGTTTTTACAAGAGGATATCTGAGGAGAAACTTCACTTTTATGACAATTACATAAAACTTAAAGATGGGTGGGTGCACAATAATTGGTTTTTAGGGTGAAAGTCTAGTGTGTACTTGTCGTAGTCGGCGTGCTCGCTCTGCTGGAACACGTCGAGCTCCTCGAGTGTGGGCCACCGTCTCTGCCTGGTTGCGCTCCAGCTGACCAAGCAGCGTCTGCCGCTGGAGCTGCAGAAACGGTAAGCAGAAGAACTTGTGCAGCAACTTGAGGCCAAATCCATTGCTCATCGAGGCCTCAGCATACCGGATTTGGGCAGAACCGTGCGGCCTGAAAAAGATCAACTTATTGTTCTTCTTTGATGAATAAAATACCCCCCGTCGCAGCAGACCTGCGTACTCAGCGAATTTCCAAAGGATCTTGAGATTTTGTATTTCCCCCATAAACACCATAGGAATGAGTATGGAGTTTTGCTGCCATTGGATGTTGTTAGAAAATGTTTGTTTTGTTAGAAAATGTAATAGTTAGGTAAGGTAAATATCAAATTGTATAGATATTCGACACTTAAATTTTCCCCATAAGCCAAATGGGGGTGAGTATGTTGATTTGCCGCCATATGGGTGTTGTAAGCAAATATCAGTTAAGCCCTACCTAGTGAATGTACATACCAAATTTTATCAAGTTATTCCAATAAATAAGCGAAATACAGGGTTTTGTTGATTTCCCATAAGATTAACCCTCCAAGTGCTACGTATATTAGTCCTTAAGTGCTGACCATTTTTTAAGTTTCGCGCAAGCATTTAAGCAAATGTGCATAATACTTATTAATTATATGAAAAGTATATCATATTGCATATCAAATTGTTCAGAAAAATGTCTACTATTAGAAAATATGATTCATTAGATCTTACTTACCATTTATTTTTTTCCAAATTTCTAGATATCAAGGGGTAGTTTTATTTTGTTACCCTCGTCTTCAGGTTTTTCCATTTCAGGGCATAATTACATAGTCAAATAAAAAAATCTGAGATAGCCAAAATGTTGAAAATTTTATTACCTTTCCAGTGATATATAATGTTTATATGTTCTTAGCAAAAAAAGATAACATAACCATAACAATTTGCGATGTAGCAGCTGTACTTCAGACGACCAAAAAACAGCTGATGTTGACAAACAAGTTAGCCAACTTTGATTTTCCACTGAAATATGTATTGAACCAAAAGTATTCAGATAGAATGATATTTTCTCTTCAATACTATATAAAATATATGCCGATCCGTCAATAAACAACGGATCTGTGACGATCGTAGTAAACCCTTGTAAATGCGTCGCGATCGCGACGATAGCGCTATACGCGTTGCCGAAATGCGTCGCGATCGCGATGTTTAGCGCTTGGAGGGTTAACATTGGAAACCTATTTTTAGCTTTTCTCCGTAACCTGTTAAGCCAAGTTAAAAATCCAAAATACTAAATTGTTTGTTTTTTTAAGCTCTTTTAAATGGTTTTAGTTAAAATTGTTGAATTTTAAAAATTAAGGTCAAAATTGCCAAAAACCCATTTTTGACCCCTTTGAAACACCATAAAACCCCGTTCGCATAACCCGATCATGCTGGTTCGCGAACTCATGAAAATAGATCTGGTCTTACACCTTTATACCAAATTTCATCAAAATCGGAGGTCGCTGTCAAAAGTTATCAGTACCACGGACACATAGATATATAGATAGATAGATAATGCACTCAACATAATCAATCAGAAAAAAACCTTTTCCAGCTATAAAAGTTTATATTTCGATTAAATACATCGTTTTCAAAACTTAGCTGGAATTAAATGGTTAAGAACAAACAAAACAAACTAATGTTGGTAAACGTAAGAAAACAGATGATTTTGAAATTATTGAATAAATTAAGGTAAAGAGAACAAATTTGTTAAAAGAAGTCACCGAATGTTCAAGCCGTCTGGTTGCCTAGATTTTAAAATAAGTTGATGTGCTATCTCCACATTTCTTAAGTGATGAATGTTGGTGTTCTTGTCAGGATCAGGCTTGGCGTGGTAGATGCCTTTTAAAGTGTAACATTCATCAATGTTTACTTTTTTGTGTTCAACAGCATGTGCTGAGACTGGTCTGTTTTTATTTTCATGAGCAACATCAAACCTATGGTTTGTCATGCGGACTCTGAGTGGCGTGATGGTTTGTCCGATGTAATCTTTTGTGCAGTACTTGCATGTTAGCTGGTAAATAACATTGCTGGTATTACAGTCTATATTGCCTTTGATGGGATAGGTCTTTCCAGTTATACTGCTTTTGAATGAGTCAGAGTCAAGGATCATTTTACATGTACCACATCTAGGTTTTTGACAGGGTTGACATGCATTCAATTTTGTTCTGACGGTGCCATCTTCTTTTTTTACCTCATAAGTTTCATTAAATTTGGGTTTATAAATAAATAAATAAATCTATCTTCTTATTTCTATAAGGGTTTCGTCTGTTAAGTCCCTTTTTCTCTCGACCTACTGAACCGATTTTAGCGAATTTCCCTATAGGGAATACGCTATTACGGTAGTAGCCATGGTAAGACCTAAGCCCGGGACCACTTTACTTTTTCATTTTGAGGTCCCCAGAAGCCAAAAACACCATTCGTTCATTTTCATATATATATATATATATACAGGGTGTTCGGAAAAAACGTTTCAGGAATTCAGGAGGTTATTGCCCACATAAAAATAAGCAAAAAAGTTCCTGTAAACATATGTCCTAAAATGCCTCGTTAACCCGCTAGCCGCCATTTTGTTTTTTACACTAAAAATTTTTTATTTCCGTAATGGATCATTGTATCAAGTTAATATTTGGCATGAACCTTCATCATAGCAATGCCCATTTTCAAGAAAAAAGTTATTTTTTTCCAATGTGTATTTTCAAAATGGCGGCCATTTTAAAATTTTAAACCAAAATATCTCAAAACGGGTAAATTTTATAAAAATTTTACTTGACACAAAAAAGTTGACAAATTTAATTATCTAACCAATGGTACCAAGTTTGTAAGGATCTGACAAAAAATAACGGAGTTATTGAGATTTTTCAATTAAAATTACCTTAATTTGCATTAATTACAATGCAAAATCAATGTTTTTATGCAGAAAAATCTCAATAACTCCGTTATTTGTTGTCAGATCCTTACAAACTTGGTATCATTGGTTAGATAATTAAATTCGTCAACTTTTTTGTGTCTAATAAAATTTTCATAAAATTTACCGGTTTTGAGATATTTTAGTTTAAAATTTTAAAATGGCCGCCATTTTGAAAATACACATTGGAAAAAAATAATTTTTTTCTTGAAAATGGGTATTGCTATGATGAAGGTGCATGCCAAATATTAATTTAATACAATGATTCATTACGGAAATACAAATTATTTTGTGTAAAAAACAAAATGGCGGCTAGCGGGTTAACGAAGCATTTTAGGACATATGTTTATAGGAACTTTTTTGCTTATTTTGATGTGAACAATAACCTCCTGAATTCCTGAAACGTTTTTTCCGAACACCCTGTATATGTGTCCGTGGTATCGATAACTTTTGAAGGGAACCTCCGATTTTGATGAAATTTGATATGAAGGTGTAAGACCAGGTCTATTTTCATGAGTTCGCGAACCAGCATTGTCGGGTTATGGGAACGGGGTTTTATGGGGTTTCAAAGGGGTCAAAAATGGGTTTTTGGCATTTTTTGACTTCAATTTTCAAAATTCATTAATTTTAACTGAAACCATTTAAAAGAGCTTAAAAAAACAAACAATTTGGTATTTTGAATTTTTAACTTAGCATTACTGGTTACGGGGAAAATCCAAAAATGTGTTTTCCATGTTATTCTTATGGGAAATCAAGAAAACCCTATATCTTGCTTATTTATTGACATAACTTAATCAAATTTGGTATGTACATTATCTAGATAGGGCTTAACTTATAATTGCTTACAAAACCCATATAGCGGCAAACCTACATACTCACCCCCATGGGGTTTATGGGGAAAATAAAAAATGCCAGAGCTTGATACAATTTTGTGTTTACATTCACCAATTATGGATTAACTTAGATTTTCTAACAACACCCCATGGCAACAAACCTACATACTCGATCCTATGGTCTTTTTATGGGGAAAGTAAATAATCTGAAATTCCATTGGAAATTCGCTGAGTACGCAGGTCTGCTGCGACGGGGGTATTTAAGATTGAGGTGTCATTTTAAAGCTTAAGATATACCGCAGTGACGAATCGTAATTAAAAAGGTCATATTGTTTCGGGCCACGTCCCCCTCGCCTTTCATTTATTTCTAGAGGGCGCTTTAAAATGTTGACCAACTTTTATTGCAAGTTCTTTAATGTGAATTGTAATTTAACAGCTGATTACCTTCAGATAAATTTTTAAAGCAAGATAGTAAACAAAAATAGATCTCTGTCACTTGATAATCAACATTCACGTACTGTAGGTGAGTTTCATGGTTTCACTCATACAGAATCATAAAATGCGCAATTTGCGCACGGGCCACCTCGTAAATCTTTATTGTCACATTTACGTTACAACCATAGCATAGCTATAAAACAGGTGACATTGTCAAGAAAATATATACATTACCATAAATATACTAGTATATTACATTAGACAAGATATTTTCTAGATTGGGGGGTTTTTGAAAATAACTTTAAGGATTTTTGAAAATAAATAGATAGATAGATAGATAGATATATACATACATATATGAAAATGAACGAATGGTGTTTTTGGCTTCTGGGGACCTCAAAAAGAAAAAGTGACATGGTCCCGGGCTTAGGTCTTACCATGGCTACTACCGTAATAGCGTATTCCCTATAGGGAAATTCGCTAATAAATGTACCACTTGGGATTTGATTGTTTTCTTTTTGTTTCAATGGATTTTACAAAAGTGATATTATGTTTCTTTAACATTATAAACAAAATTTTATGGTAATTTGGTTTTAACATCTCAATCTTCTTCCCAAATATCCTTACAATTAATGGTATAAATACCTGATTAATGATAATCCTATGGTTGCGACAGCAAATAGTTTTGACTCACGTCGGAGTTATCATTGGGCTCCAAAAAAGATATGAATTTTCTTCATATGAAGGTTGTCAAAATGATAAAAAGTTTAATAAATAAACATGGACACATATTACGCAGAACTAACGACACGACGGATACAAACACAAACGTACGAAAAAACAGTTAAAAGCGACGCAATGCCCTGTCTAAACTCTACGGCCGCAGGGATTGCACCGCTTTTTTTAACTGTTTTTTCTTGCTTCTGTGTTCATGTCCGTCGTGCTGTTTGTGCTGTGTAATATGCGTCCGTGTTTATTTACTATACTTTTATAATTTTGACGACCTTCATATGAAGGGAATTCACATCTTTATTGAAACTCGATGATGACTCTAACGTGAGTCAAAACTAGTTGCTGTTGCAACAGTAGGATTATCATGAATCAGGTATTTACACCATTTATTGTATTCATCGGTAATTTGGAGGGTAACATTTCATCATGAATATCCTTAGTTTGTTCTTAATTTGCAACATAAGTTTGAGTATAGTTTATTTTATTCACCTTAATGTATTAGTTATAACTAGAGATCGCCGCATGATAAAAATTCTACAAAAATATCAGTTGATTTGGACCCAATTAGTTTATAAAATATTTTACTACTGAAATATCTGTTCTTTCTGTTTTGCTGGCTTTTATTATTACAACAGCTATCTAATAATTCAATCAATTACCCTTCTCCCGTAAGATTAACATTGGAACTTTGAAAGCCTGTAGGGCGTAGCCCTGACACCTGATGTGAATCATAATGGGATTTTGCTCATCTACAGAAGAATAACTTTCTAACAGTATGCATGGATTTGTCCTGCGATGCACACAAACTGAGAAAAAAAAGGAAAAGACACATGCTTGCCTGTTGATATAAAGACTAGGGATCGCCCACTGGTCGAAATTCGACCAAAACCCCAGTTTACTTTATTTTGAGCCAATTAGATTTAAAATGTTTTATAACTGAAACATCCGTACTTCCTAATTTGCTAGCATTTTTTATTACAACAGCTGTAAAATATCCTTCTCTCTTAAGATTAACATTGAAATATTGAAATCCTGAAGGGTAAAGCCCTGGGGGCTGATGTGAATTATAGGGGGATTCTGCTCATCTACCTTTCTAACGGTATGCGCAGATTACTCCTACGTTGCACTGAAGCTGAGAAAAAAGGAGGAAAAGAACATGCTTTTCTATTAATATACAGATAATTGTATTTAGTATCAGTGAGCCATTCCTCGCAGTGAACAATTTTTTTTATTTATTTTTTTTCATTGTGATGGAGAGATTTTATCAGGTTGTCTACTGCCAAAGAGATACAAAAATCAGTGACTTTTTGGTGACTTTTGGGGGTGAAAACTGTTAAAAAGCAGTGACTTTTCAGTCTCTAAAATAGAAAATTTTGGGGAAAAATTGTAAAAGTCGTAAAAATTTTGCTTACAATCGCATTATTTTCTCAATTTATACTGAAAATCCATAACTTTCTTGCATTTTAAGGAAAAATAAGTAAATTTTGGTAACTTCTGTGACCATTAACTAAAATCCATGATTTTCGGTGACTTCTGGTGACTTCAGTGACCAGTAGACACCCTGCTTTTTTGAATTGGCCCCTGCATACAAGCTTTGCCCATGAGAGCGTCTTCTCGTGTGTTTTTTATGTTTATTCGTTTTTATTTATTTATTCTCGACGGCATAGCCACTTTACAAAATTCAATACATGAAGGTAAATTTAGTGTTATTATAATAGAAAATATAAATAGAACATACCATAGATAAAAAGATAAATATTAAAAACATACAATAAATAACAAGATAAATATTAAACATGAAACGTAACAATAATATAAAGTGCTTTAGGAACATAGTAACAAGACAAACATGACTAGAAGTTTTACAAACATTCTTGTAAACTTAAGGGAAATAAATTTTATTTGATATTAGTATTTAATGTTGAGCCGTTCAACCTTGGCTACAGTTTTAACAAATAGTAAAGGTTCTCCATTTAACAGTTTTGCACATAATAATGCTTAGTGTCTCCCTATTTGATAATATAAAATTTAGCCTACTTTTTACTTATCATAATATAACAACATAATTACAAGTGCGACATACCTCTGTATTGTGTCGATGTACGACTGTACAATATCAGCAGTGACAGTCCGATGATGAGACATGTCGCAATGGTTTCCCAAGACCAATACTGGGATATGATTCGGGACTTTCATTAGCTCTCTCTCCACATAGTCAAACGACCTACAAACAGTGTTAATAATAATTTTCAAATGTTGCTCCTCTATAATTTGATAAACACATTAAAAAATAAAAATTTTATAAAAGAAGAAATTACATATGAGTTTGGACTACTCCCCATTTAAGCATTGAAAATTTATGTTGATGAAGAAAACAAACATAGGAACAAACGTAGAAAAAAACATAGGAAAAAGCGTAGAAAGCAAACAGATTATGTAGGTGTGGAAAACCTTTATAACAATTTTACAAAATGACAAGTTGAATAAAAAAAGGAGAAATGTTGAGCGTCACTGGCTCTTTCAAATTAAATATCTTACCAGCTCTTGGTTATATCCAAAACTAGTATGACGCCGTTGGTCCCTTTATAGACATCAAGAAATTCAGCATCTAAAGCGGGTGGACTGGTATCGTTCTCTCCTAGTTTGAGCCCATCTAGAAGTACCCTCTTCTTGCCCTTGTCGACAACATCCCAGACTTCTACTTTCACTACATCATCTGTTGCCTTATAGTTCCACTGGATGCTTGCTACCTGAAATTGTGATTCAATGCCAATAAGTAGTATCACTCAGTTGTAGCCTGTATATATATATATATATATATATATATATATATATATATTTTTTTTTTTTTTATTGTTGTTAAATATAGGGCAGCAGGCCCTACTGTACAGTCAAATCCCGCAAGAACATAATATTTTCTGATCTATCACAGATAAAGCGATAATTTTTATACTTGATAATCTACTTTTTTAAGGCACTTTAATTTGTCTTTCCCACCAGGAGTGAAAAATCTTAAATGTAAGTATCGGTTGATATCAAATTAAAGATCGCACTTAGTAGCGTAACACAAGGGTATGCCAACAAACTGGTCCAGATGGCACAAAGGTATGCCATCTTGGATTACCAAGATGAAAATCAAAGGCAGGCAAACAGACTTTCCATTAAAATCATATAAACAAAACAAAAATGCAGTAACTTTCATAATATTTGAGCTTATGAGGTCGAGTTTGTGGCATGTTACTTTAAATTCAAAGACGTTTAACATTGTGAATGATGTGTCAAAGGCTGATAGTTGTATTTAACTTAAAAAACTACCACCCTTAAAGAAGTCTTGTCGTATGTTACTCTTTTAAGAGATAGATAAGAAAAAATTACTTACAATGAGCAATAATTCAGACTACTGAACGTGTTCAACCGCAATTCAACTGTATATTTGTTCATGAATCAACTCAAAGATATATATATATATAGGTAAAAATACGATATATTATAAGGCATTTATTAAATATGTAAAGCCACTTGGTAATCTGCTGTGGAGCAGATAAGATCTTAGTATATTCCGTAATGAGTGCATCCCTTCGTCTGGTTTCAGGTGGAATGATATTACACAGCACCGGAAGCCAGGGTACAGGGGTTGCCATTAGTGTACCACTAATGGCTCTCATAGCCCTGTTAAGCTGGACGTCGATATCCCTGACATGCACACTGTTCAACCACACGGGAGCACAGTACTCAGCAGTTGAGTAAACTAGAGACAGAGCAGTGGTTCGCAGAACTTGTGCGTTAGCTTCCCATGTGGAGCCAGCAAGGTGATGGACGATGTTAGTCCTGGTTCTCACCTTGGCTGCTGTCTTTTGTAGGCGGCTTTTGAATGTCAGGGACCGATCTGAAGTGACCCCCAGGTACTGTGGGTTTTCATTGTGCCTTAGCTCAACACCGTCAAATACAATTTTAAGCTTTTGGTGGGCCATTCTATTGTTCAAGTGGAAGCAAGAAACTTCGGTTGTGTTGGGTTTGGATTTAGCTTCCAGGCTTTAAAGTATTCACCGAGGGTCGTGAGGTCATTTGTTAGTGTTTCCTCAGCTAGTTGGAACTCCTTGTGCTGATAAGCCAGAGCTATATCATCTGCATAAACGAACTTTGAAGAGCGAGTGTCTGGAATATCGGCTGTATACACACATTAAACAGCAGTGGGGCGAGCACTGACCCCTGTGGCAGGCCATCCTTTAGTTGCCTAAGAGTACTTTCCTTTCGTCCCAAATATACTTTAATCATCCTGTTGGAGAGCATTGAGTTGAGGAGACGCAACAGGAAAGGGCAAGGAATCAGGTTGTAAAATTTAATAATTAGGCCTTTTCACCAGACAGTGTCATAAGCTGCACTAAGATCTAAGAAGGCAACGGAGGTTTTCAGTCTTCGCTCAAACCCATTCTCGATGAAAGAAGTAAGAGCTAGAACCCGGTCACAACAGTTGCGCACAGGTCTAAACCCAGATTGTTCGACGGGGATGATGGAATCGAGAACAGGGAGGATTCTGTTGTATATCAACCTCTCGAGCAGCTTATAACAGACACTAAGGAGGGCTATGGGTCGGTAACTTTCGGGTAGTTTTGGATTTTTACCGGGCTTCAGGACAGCTATTATTTTGGATTTTCTAAATATACCAGGCAAGTCGCCGGTTTCCATTATGGTGTCAAAAACTGCAAGAAGCCACTTTTTACCCGAGTGTTTTGAAAACTCCGGGAAGATTTCATCCAAGCCTGCTGCTTTGCCAATTTGCATCGCATCAATCGCCGCATCTAGCTCATCCATAGTGAAAGGTCTAGAGACTTCTAATGGTGCTTGCCGACTTTGCTTTATTTCATTTAGCTTAAAGTTCACCTTCCTGTCCGCAGACGTACGCACGGGTTTAGACAAACAGGAGAGGCATTTTACCAGTGGAGAGCTTTCTGAGAAAAGACCAGGCTTTGCGACTACTTTGGGTGAAGTTCATGTTCTCAACAGTTTTCACCCATTTCTCTCTCCTGGTGTTGTCGAGAGAGTAAAGCAGTTGGTCCGCTACATCTCTGTCAGCAGTATCAGTGAACTCACTGTAAAGGTCTTTGCACTCTTGACTCCATCCTGGTATATACTCTTTCCTAAAACCTCTTGGAATAGACGCTTTAGCGCAAGACAGAAGAAGTTGAGTGAACCGATCGTAGTTTTTTATTTTAGGAGGGATGAACCTGATGCCTTTGTCAAGCCTGGTGGAGAAGGCCTCCCACTCAGCTTTGTTAAAGTTCCACCTAGGCCGAGGAAAAGATCTTACGAGAGGAATTTGGATTCCCACTGATATTAGTACAGGCCTATGCTGAGAATGAGGAAAGGCACCTAGGACCCTCCTGCAAGTTGGTGAGGGTGTTGTTGATCGGTTACAAGAACAAAAGCACAAGTCTGGAGAGTACCCACGACGCCATCGAGCTGAATGGAAAGTGTGTGGGTCTTTGTCATTAAATACCAGGAAAAAGTTGTTATTTTCAGCCCAGCTTGAAAGACGAGTGCCGTTGTCATCATCGGACGAGTATCCCCACTGGGTGTGATGACTGTTAAAGTCACCTACATATACCACAGGATGTTCAAAAGTTGGGAGAACTGTATCTGACCACTGGATGTTCGGCGGTTTGTAGACATTTACAATGGTAGTCTCAGATACCTTAACAGCAACAGTAAATATGCTGTTCACACAACTTTTGTGGGAGACTGACACGTCGTCTATGTCTTGCATAACGTAAGTCGCTACGCCGTAGACCCTGTGTCCTATTGCATCCACAAGCCTATAGCCTGTGATGTTGCCGATCATCAGATAGTATAAAAAATATATAAAATAAAATGTGTATATATGTACGGTGTAATATAAAAAATTATCAATAAAACTAAACAAAAAATGACAACAATAATAAAAATAGAAATAAACAGATGATTTGACGTTGAGGAATGGGTAAGATGGAGGGTCTTCTATCAGTTTATAATTAATTTGTCATGTACGAGGGCTATTCAGAAAGTAAGAAACGTTTCTGTCTTACGCCGCTAGAAGCGCGCGTATCGCCTATAGTAGCATATGAGAGCACTCAAGGCCTCAGTGGCTATCCAGCCATGACACTAAGAGCATCGTCGCGCCGCCCGTTTTCTTTATATTTAAATTCAAAATGGCCGCTCCTATACAAAATCCCACCAGTTGCGAAGTGTAATCTTGAATACGGTTTTTTTTTTGACAAAAAACTACAATAAAGATTTATCGACATGTGTGCGAGGTGTATGGGAAAAATGTCATGAATGAAAGTTCTGTGCGCAAGTGGTGTTTTCAGTTTAGAAATGGCCGATCCCATGTTCATGATGAGCAGAAGAGTGGACACCCAAGAATTGTGACCGACGAACTGGTCACTAAAGTTGACGAGAAGATCCGTGAAAACCGCCGCTTCACCATAACAAAGCTTTCATTATCTTTTCCTCAAGTTTCACATTTTGCTGTTTGAAATTTTTACGCATTTTGAACAGGTTGTTACGGATATTGAATAGCCTATTGAAAGGCAGCAGATTTTTACGAAGAGGGAATCGCAAAGCTTGTTCATTGGTACAACAAATGCCTTAATCTCATGGGGGACTATGTAGAATAGTAGTATTTTAGTTGCTCTTCAAACTGTATACAATAAAATTTGTTTCTTGTACTTGGTTTTTTTAAATATTCCAAAACGTTCTTTACTTTCTGAATAGCCCTCGTAATACTCTGCATTTTATCTCAGGTTGAGGCCAGAGATGTTTTGTTTGTAATACTAACTGATGGGCCAGTTCAGAGCGCCTGAGGTTAATGGCATTTATGTTTTTGTTCTTATCAACTTCAACTTTCTTTATAGCTTTTAACCTGTAGCATTCTTTAGTTTTCTTCTTGTTATGTGAGTTTGCATGTTTTGTTATAGGTTTGCCTTGGTCTTTGTGTACGATGTCGGCCCGATGACCTGTCATCCGAAAACGCAACTTAAACACGCAACCTCAACACGTAATATTCTTATAAATAAATATATACCTACTGTAGTTGTATTATGTTATTAAAGTAACCTGCAAATTAAAAAATACAAAAGGATATACAGCCATGCTATTAGCAGAAAATCTGAGATAAACTGGCGAGTGACATTAAAAAATTAGTTTTCGTTAAATTCATAACAATGATACACTAATCGGATGCGGTTGTATTTCAGTAAAGTGATAAGGATGGGAACGAACTTCACTATCAACAGTCCAAAACAAGCTGAGATATCATTATCAACCCCTAACTTTGACTTTTATTCTACCTTTCTTCCTGAATTCCTCTACACAGTGCATATGGCAGGTTGCCATGGTTACCGATCTTCCAATCATGCTTACTGGTCAAAATTTGTTGACACCGAGATTACGGTAAAAGTGGAACTAGTTCCAAGAACCGATTACGTTCTTTGAAATTTCTTGTAATCGCACAATGAAGCAGTTCCAATGAAACATATCAAATTAATCTTGCTTTATAAATAAATGCTTCATTGGCACTGAGAGTTTTGAGCCTACTCAGACTTATCTCAGTTCCTTTGTAATGTAGACGTGCTCCGATTCAATGGTTCCGGACGGAACGCTCCACCTACAGCCCGGACCAAATACTGCGCTACACTCTGTATTTACTGCGGCTCTGAAGTAAATACAGATGCGTTATCTACCTCAAACAAAAGAACAATTTTTAAGGTTTTGTGATTAAATTAACGGCTTACTCCAGACGGCTCTCGATGGACGAGATTCACAGTTTTAAGGTTTTCAAGTTTGAGTGGGGACCCTGGCTAAACTTCGAAACTGAAAAAACAAAATAAAATAAGTTACTAAAAGTGTTAAATCACTATACATTTTACTCTGTACCTGAATTTCTTCTGTTGGGACATATTCTTCGATAAATTTTTTCCCTTGAAGTCTATGAAATAAGCAGGTTTTTCCAACATTTCTGTCACCTTTTATTATTATTTTCACTGAAAAAGAACAATTATTTCTTATCAATTGCCATACTATATTAAGGTGTTAAAATATTAAAAACAAAACATAATTCTAATTTTTAAGATGATAATTTCAGTCTATCCACTACCTCCTAATTTATAGTATATACTTATTTAAGCATAATTAAAGTTTTGGAACTTTATTTTTGTTGTATTCTATGTCTATTTCATTCATTTCTAAAAGAAATACCTACCTACAGTATTCTTAGGGCAAAACTGTCCTGGACCTAACTAAGACAGTGATAGTACAGTACAGTGTCTAGCAAGTCTCATGATCTTGGGAGTGTAAAAAGAAAAGTGGACTAAAGTTGATTCAATTTGTAATTTTAATTTTTTTTTTTTTTTAGTAAGTCACCTTCCTTACTGTACCTCAAACCCATTAAAGTTACATCCACTAAACTTTTTCAGTAAATGTAAAAAATACTGTTGTACCTACATTATTTTTTAACATTTAATCATTACATGTTAAATACAGTAGACTCCCTCTTAACCGGCCACCTCGGGACCAGCCCGCGGCCGGATAATGAATCGGCCGGTTAAACCGATGTTCATTTAAGAACGCCAACCTTCAATTCTATATGGTCTAAATAGAAATATCACTTGAAAAAAAACTTTAAAATACATTACTGTATATTAGTATAAAATCCACAACAAACCCAAACTACAGTACGGTAATAATAATTCGTTTCTATAATTGTGGTCTACTGGATAGTAGGTCCGAACGCATTCACTTCCGGTGGCATTCACTTCCATCCAGGACGTTATATTTTAATTGGTTTGAGAACATCATATGAAATAACGTTGAATTGAATGATACAGTAGATAAGAAAACTATTTTTCTGGCGATACACGGCCGGTTAAAGCGATGTTGAGATAAAAAATGGCCAGTTAAAAAGATGTTATTTTGTGTCAGGGTAGGCCGGTTAAAGCGGAGACCGGTTTAAAGGTGGCTGGTTAAGAGGGAGTCTACTGTATTGTATAATCATTACTTCTAGCTGCAACCATCACGAATATTTGAATTTAAAGAATAACAAAATCTATAACATAGACGATTACAACTATAGTAGCCTATATCAAAACAAGAAGTAATCGAGGCAATGACCTCTGAGGTATGGCTGTAGACACTGCACCCGGACCTGATGGCATATTAGTAAGAACAATTAAAAATGACGTGTGTTATGATATAATCACAACAATAATCAATAGAATAATTATGAATAATTCCATCCCACAAAGTTTTACAAAGGCTAGGACGGTTCTGATTTTTAAAAGAGGAGAAAAAGAAGATTTGAATAACTATAGGCCTATAACAACATGCTCAGTTTTAAGACGTGTTTTGGAACGTATTCTAGGTAAACAATTAAGAGAAATAGTAACATTTAATGAACATCAAAGGGGATTTACTAATACTCCTGGGACTTGAATAAACTCATCAATCCTTAACTCAGCATTACTGTCAGCTAAAAATAACAAATCAAACATTACAGCAATATTTTTAGACATACGTAAAGCGTTGGATACTGTTGGTCATAAACACCTTGCAAATGTTCTTATATCCTTTAATATCCCCCCAAAAACTACAAAATTTATTGATAAACTTACAAGTAAATAATTAAACTCAAACAGAAACAAACAATGAGAAAACCAAATCCATTGAAATAAATAGAGGATTAATGCATGGCTCCCCTCTATCGCCAGCCCTCTACAACTTATTAGAAGAACAGCCCCCCAGCAACAAAACACATATTAGAAGAACTAAGTAAATGTGACATTACTGAAACTCTGGGTTATAACCTAGTTCAAGGGTTACCAAATATTTACAAAGATTTATTGATAAATCGTCCTTGGCTTTGCGGACGATACCGTTAATTGGTAATTCTCAAGAATCAGCAACACAGTTAGCTCAATTGGCAATAGAGAAATTCAATGAAATAGTATTAGAAATAACTTTTAATAAATGCAAATGTATATCTATTGAAAGTGGAATTGTAAGCAATAAACCCATAAAAATAAAATCAAAAGAGGAGTTAAAAAATATTACATCATTAGAAAATGGCCAACTTTTAACATATACCTAGGTAGTCCCAGGACAACTTTAAAACTGGTTTATACTAGTTGCGAAGTTGACATTGGGTACAGCAAACGAAGTTGTCATAACACTGTGGTAAGTCTTTTGGCTGTCCACTATGACAATTTCCCTTCCTTCATAATCCATTCATGTTCAAGATAGGGGGGGTTAATGCGAACTACATGTAAACCCCTAGTGGGAACATATGTAGGCAGCAGGGGATGAGGTGAAATACTATGGGCATAGAAACCCCTAATTGGAACATGAGTGGACAGTCTAGTGTCTCAACCTTTCTCTGC
Organism: Neoaliturus tenellus; assembly: GCA_030545055.2. Classification (NCBI taxonomy): domain Eukaryota; kingdom Metazoa; phylum Arthropoda; class Insecta; order Hemiptera; family Cicadellidae; genus Neoaliturus; species Neoaliturus tenellus. The sequence continues at coordinate 18,685 of JAQYXR010000809.1, forward strand.
CTTCAATATCCCATCCTTCCAGGGTTACGCAAAATGCCCATTAGATGCAGACGTGCTCAACGATTCAGTCGGGGTCTCCTTATCCACCAATTACAACAACAACAACATACCTAGGTATTTCTTTCAACGATGAACATATATTTTCTCTAAAAACAAAACTGGAGATATTAACGAGTTCACCCTTATTAAAACCTGACCAATCACCAAAAAAAATTCCAAAATCTTTTATTGAAGATGCAGATGGCATAATTAAGAGTGCACTGAAAGAAATTTTACATCTGCCAATCGACACCCAGGACCATATGTTATTTTCAAATAATAAAGAGTACAAAGGTCTTGGTCTGTTTAAGACTAAGAAGTGGGAAGTCTATCTGCAACACATGAATGCTTGCCAAAATCTGTTGTTTATAGACAATGATTATATTAGCAAAACAAGAAACTTAGAAGAGGAAATAAAATATTGTACCAATAAGCTTGCCTACGAAATTCATGATGCAGATCCAAACAAAAATACACGAAAAATTGATATTAAAAAAATACGGAAAAATCTGCGATGCAGGGAGTTTAAAGCTTGGTGCGATTTTCCCCATAAAGAGAAAGGGGTTGAACTGTACGAACAATATCCAGCTGCTAATGCTTGGGTTTAGACAACATTTAGTTCCCGATATCAAGAAAAATTGAACAATCATCCAAACCACTTGGCAATGAACCTAATGGACAACAGTGCTTCAGCGTATCGTCCAAAAAGATATTATATACGGGACCTTCCTTACCTTTTTTGATAATATGTTCTACTTTTTGACTGTTTAGCTCTGTTGTTGAATAGAGACTGATTCATGTCATTATTATTTTATAAAATTTACTTATTGTTCTAATCTTACCCTGAACAGATTATAAGAAATATTTGTAAAATAAATTAAATAAAATACACAAAAAATAAATTACCAAACAAACAGCTATTCTTTCGGCCTCCAATTACATACAAGTGGATAGGAACAGACCAGTTGAGACGATGAGAGTGGAAAGGGTTAGTCTACCATTATAACAGTTACTTGTGTAGCACTTGAATTCCAAGTTGGGGAATTGTGATACAGTAGTTTTTTTTCCTAAACTAAACATGACACATGAAAATGTTTGTTTTATTTACTTCCTCCCCCTATACCATAGTATATGGAGAAAGAAATAGCAAACAACACCTAGTAAGCTTATAAAAATAAATACTTACTGTTGTATTGGATGCCTTTTGCAAACTTTTTCTGAAGATTTTGGGACATAGCATGATGACCTGGAGGTCCAGATGAAGCGTTTGCGTTTGACGAGTCATTTTTACTCGTCAGACGTTTCAATGCAGAAAACATTTTATCCTTTAAAATAAACAATTTAGTAATAAAGTACTTAATATAGCCTACATTACTTACATTAGGTAGGCCTAGATACCATTGACTATGTACACTAACTTGAATAGACTTCTCATCCAATTCTTTTTGTTTGATACCAAAACTTGGAAAGATTTTGTACGTAGCGCCAGATTCGCTGCAACCGATGTTGTTATTATTCAGCTGGATTTACAGTGCTGCAAAAACACTTTACCAAAACATAAACACATCCCTCTGTTATAAAATGTTTCATCCTTGGTTGAGAAGAGTGGTAATACTGATTTATCTCTCATCACTTGTACTTCATGTACGCCGCAGAAGATCGTACCACCGTCAATAGGTTTCAAACACGCCTAGGGCCTAGATGCTATGAGAAGTCTATTCACGTTAGTGTATATAGTCAAAGCCTATAAGTTACTATACTTATTCTACTAGTAGACTAATATTTGTCTTAAATCATACGATAAATTTTGATAGCCTAAACTGTTTATTGTTATAGTTATTTGTTCATTTTACATTTTAATGAAAACCCTTTATATTTTTTGTATAAAATATTATTGCAATTATTTACAGTAAATCACTTTTGTAAAATTAATATTTTAAATAATAAATTTTTATTGCTTGTTAAGAGCGTATCTGTTAAGAGGGGGTGAAAGGGCCTCTCTTAGAATGTCATGCAGTGCTTCACAAAAGTAAAATCAATATTTAGCCTAAACTTAATTACAACTCCCCAATCCTGTATGAGCTTTGCAGCACTCACTGTGACTGTTTTTGTAATCTAGTATTGTATGAGTTAGTAGTTAACATAAGTCCACACTATTACTATTTATAACAAACTAAAACCTCTTTAACTTAACTTTCCATGACAATTCAGAATTTAAATAAAGAAATCACAAAAATTAAAAAAATTTACATCTTTGTTGGTGTGCTCCATTTAGGTTTAATGTGGCATTTATATTTTGGTTAAAATTTCTCTTTATACAAACAATTTTTGCAAAAGGCTTGTTATCTAATACTAGAGGTAAAAAAACTTTTAAATGTTGTCTCAGGTGTATTAATATGTTCTGCACTAAATTTGTAATAATATAACAGTAAACAGGTTATTATTGAAATTAGACCAACAACCAACTTTCCCTTTTCCTAGTTAACAGCATTTTGAAAACCGATACGCTAACATTTAGAGTTTTAATTTTTGTTAACTTTTGTTTTTGTTTCGATACCAAACTTGTCTTTGTACAGGAAAATGAATTTTTTTGGGGTTAATTTACTAAACTTATTTTTGTGCCCAAATACACATACCGTAGTTTCAAAGTTCAAGCAAAATCTATCTGCTATATTATAAGGGAAAAGGTAAAACACACAATTTGTTCCACACAATAGACACTCCTTGTATTAAAGTAAATTATGGAACTGTGTTGATATTTCAGTACCAGTACGGTAGTTCAACTGTTTCTATTCAGCTAACTTTTAACATGTGTTTGTTTATTATCAACAGCTATTTTATTTTGCAATTTAATGCAAATTGTTCCCCATGTAAATCTTAACTAAACAAAATCTAAGGGCTTCCCGTGGGCTTCAGGATTAAAATATCAGAAATCTAAAACCTTATTGCAAAACTACGAACTGAGACCATTCTTTTAACACCTCAAATGTTAAAATTGGTCCAGAAATACTAAGGGAGGAGTAGTGTTCACAAAACGGCTTAGCGTATTATATAGATAGATTTAATTTTCATTCAAAGTAACTCGGTAAATTACCATGGAGCAAGGTTTGATCACCAGGTACTCTTGATAAATGCAGCGCATTGCACTGCATTGGCCCTCTAGTACTAGGGTATTTTAATGGTAAGTAAGTTAATGTATATATTCTTTGACGATGTCAACTGTTTTATAGCTATGCTATGATTGTAACGTAAATTTGACAATAAAGATTTATTTATTTATTTAATGGGGTTGCGGTGTGCAGGAAGTGGGGGCAGTTAGAAGAAACTGAAGATCACTCTCTGTTTGACTGCACAAAGCTCAGGGAGGAGTTTTGAGAGAGAAGGCCCTTGGTGGACTACGGTGGGGGGCTTTCTTCCTCAAGAGGAAAGTTGTTTGCACGCTGCAGAAGTTCATCAGATTTCTGAACTGGGATAGACTAAGAAATATGAATAGGGTGCGCAAACAAGCCCAAGTGACTGATGCGCCTAAAGAATTGGTCTACCACGATGAATGATTTAATGGACATATTTGATAGATTTAATAAGAAAAAATTAATTGCAAACATTGATAAAAGCAATGGAGTTGGATAACGAACTTTAGTCATAGGTCTACCAACAATAGGCATTGGTTTTTGTATAACTTATTGCCTACACAAAACTGCACCAAAATTTAATTTAAAGCAGCAATTAGCTCTTGAAGTGTTTGCTGGTATGTTAACACATTACTGTAAATTTTGCCAGAATTGCAGGCATTTTCTTTAGTTTTAACCATATGGATAGCATGATAATCTATACCTTTAATTGAACTGAGTTTATTTAGGCATTGTCAAAAATAGTAGGGCTATGGAGTCTTTATGAAATATATTTTATAAGATTTTAAACTACTAATACTGCACATGTAAGATTTGCTTTTAATTAGTAAGTTTCTAGTTGCCGAGGGCTCAGGGCAATAAAAAACTAACTTGCTTAATAGCAAAAATTACAGAACTGCGAGGTTACCTGATGTTTCCAAATTCACACTGCAATAAATACGCCGTGTGCAAATGATTCAGTAGTATATCATCATTTTACTTGAATACATTTTATGAATGCTGACGGCATTCTCTATGTTGGAAACTCTATCCTAGTAGATATCCTCTATTTTGGTATCCCAGGGGGGCTTAAAGACGACAAAACACTCTACTCCTTTCGCTTTTGACTTTGACAGCTCAGACGCTCAGAAGAAGCAGAAGAAATATTGCATTCTTCTTTCTCTCTTCCATCGTCTGTTTAGCTAGGTTTACACGTAGTGATGGCAAAATTTCTCGAAAAATCGATTTTTCGATATATCGATGTATCGAAAGAGTAAAATCGATTTCGATAAAAATCGTGGACAAAAAATAGATGTTTTAAGAAAATCGATTTTTTATCGACGCTTTTAAATTGACTATAAGTTTTACCAAGAAGTAAAAATATAACCAACAAATATTTAATTAATATTATTATGACAGTAATTTGTAGTCAATGGTCACGCCTTTGGTTATATCATTGATTTTGTAGATAAAATCAATGATTAACTTATGTATATAGTCTACGCATGTAAGGAATACACTACATTATTTGGTTTGAAATAAAATAGAGCTATGAAAATAAACCATGATTTGTTTATTGAGAAGATATATTAGATCGTAGACTAAAACAAAATGATTTAAATTACCGTACTTCAAATGCTGTTAGAGCAAAATTGCGTATAACATCGCAAGACTGGAATAAACACAGTTTTTGTTTTAAGCTATAGAATTGGAACATGTATTGGAAAGCTAGATAAACACAAATTCATATAAGGTCAATGGAGTCGGGAATTTATACATGTTTTAACGCCATTCAAGGACTATTAAAATATTTTATTTTACAGTAAAAATTATTTTATTATTGTTGGTTGTCGATCTTGAACAGAACCGTAACAGTCTAATCTTCGGTAACCAAGTCTCTATTTTTCAATTAAATTTTAATAATAGCAAATTTTAACAAAATCAAAGGATGAACCCTATTTTTAACTGTTTTGAATAAAACGGTATGATAGAGTATATACTTTACATGCTATTTTGGCCGATGCGAAATGAGTGTAGCGATAGTCATAGCAACAATCATGGCCATCTCTATTCTCTAGGAAACTTTAAATGGCCTTGCACCAATACGATATACAGCCAATATTAAGTTATTTGACTTTTGATATTTGGCTCTAATGCAACAAATTTTTTAAATTTAAAGCCAAACTAAGGTTAGGATCTTAAAATATACTGTTTTAGAGGAGTAAAAAAGGCAATTCTTTGTCTTTTACCCGACCGATTTTAAAATCGATATTTTGAGTAGGAAAAATCGATCCCCAAAAAATATCGTCTTGAAAAAATCGATGTCAAAAAATCGATGTATCGAATGGTAAAAATCGATTTTTTAAAAAAATCGATTTTATTTTGCCATCACTATTTACACGGGTCAAGGTACTTGAGTTAAGTAGGTGACTTGACCATGACTTGACCCGTGTAAACGTCCTTTCAAGTAAAATTTTTGTTATTCAAGTAACAGCTGTTTGTTTTTTTTGTTTTTTTTTTTATCTTTATTGAGGTTTGACAAATGTCATGACACCTATGATTTATCCAAAATACAATGAAACACTACCACAAAAATTTAAGAAAGTTGAGCAAGACCACTAAGAACTTCGTCCTAGAAGTGTCATCTGTACTTCACAATTTCTTATTTATACTAAAAACATAATTTAGCAGGTGCTTCCAAAGGCTTTCGTTTTCAGTTCTTAAAATTTCTTGTATCGATGGTGGAATCTTCAAGTTTAAATTTTCATTCTTGATTTTGTGCAGAAAATTCATTCTTTGCTGAGCATAAGCAGGGCATTGTAAAATTATATGTTCTATTGATTCATCTTGAGTGTTGCATCTTGGACATAGCGGAGAATTTACCAATGTTTGTTGTTGTGACCAAAAGTGGTCGTTTACACGATTCAAGTTACTTGAATCAAGTCAGAAAAAATGGACAGTCAAGTCGACTTGACTCGTGTAAACGTTCATTCAAGTGAAGATTTTGCTATTCAAGTAACAGCTGATTTCAAGTAGACAGAAATTGAACATGTTTGATTTCACTGGAATCCTTCATTCAAGTAAAAATGTATTATTATTACACGTGCAGCTATCTGCAGTAAATTTGTCCTACTACTAAAATCCGAAGTTTACCAAAGAATATTTTATTAGCCTGCAGCTGATATCTTTGACTTTGTTATGATTTTCAAAGTTAAATTAATCGAGATAAATATAAAATTGGTTTTTGGTTCCTTTATACTAGGAATAGGCTCCGATGTCCGTCCCGTACAAGAATTTTTTACTCACTTTTTGAGATATTAGGTGACGCTTTTTTATGTTTTTTTTTATTTTATTTTTTTTTAGGGAGAGGTGAGAAAAATGCATTACGCACACGTTTACCCACTAAAAAACCTCGCCTCTACTCTTTAGGATTCTAACCTGGAGTTGTTTATCACATTACGTCAGGCCCAGCGAGCACAGAACAAAAATAGAGAGGCCAGCTGAGCGCAGCGGTGAAGCCAATTCTGACAGCGGCTAGGCCCACAAAAGTAGTGGGGGAACGGTGATTCACTCTAGTCCCGAGCGCCACCGTCAGCTTTGAGTTTAGTTGTTTGTAGCGTTCAATTGTTTATTCAAGCCAAACATACCACAAAGTTGCGTGGCATACAGTTGCAATAATCGTGGGAAAATTGAAGGTGTAACCTATCACAGGTAATTAAACAAATTATTATGATTTAAATGCACATAATTCTTAATATCTATCAAAATAAATGGTATATCAAAATATGCCAGTGTTATTTTATCTTCTTAATTCAGTAAGGGTTTCGGTTGTTAGATCCCTTTTTCTCTCGGCTAACCCAACCAATTTTTAAGATTGAGGTGTCATTTAAAAGCTTATGATCTAGCGAATGTGAGAATGGTGCTTAAAAAGGTCATTTCGTTTTGGGCTTCGCCCCTCTAGACTTTGATTTATTACAATGTGGACATATCTGAACTCAAAGATGGATGTGGTGTGCCAATATTAGTTTCAAGACGAAAACTGGATTTCTTGGTCTACTTGTATGCATTAATAGCACTTTATCGATGTACGATAAATATGTTAACGGTGAAAATAAACCCCTGAAATATTTACCAATGTACAAAGTGAGTCAAGATCACCTTGAGAGGCTTTTTGGATAGCCTACATAAGATCAAGAGGTGGGCACAATAATAACCCTACTTGTAGAGAGTTTACTGCTCATTTAAGAGAATTCTATTACACAAGGAGCTTGTTGAGACAAACACTGGGAATGCTTTAGCACTTAACAAGTCGCTTATTTTCTCTTTGAACAGAAGAAATGGCGAAATTAAAGAAATCAACACATCCATACCAGGATGGTGAGGAGGAAAAGTTAACTACGAGACTCCATCTGCAGAAGAAATAGGAGATGACGTTGAAGAAGAGGTTCTGTTTACTATTTTTGACACTACTGCTGATATCGCCTGCGATATAGTGGAATATGTTGCTGGTTTTGTAGTGAGACAAATTCAGAAGAAAATTGCATGCGAATCTTGTTTAGAGCTTTTGATAAAAGAAAATCCAAAATACAATAGCCTAATATATTGTAAGAATAGAGGTGGGCTTATCCAACCCTCTGATCGAGTGGTGAAAATATGTCTCATTTGTGAGGCTATTGTCAAAAACTTTTTAAATTCAAAGAAAATAACAACAACCGCAAATGTCATTGAAGTTTTAATTTCAAAAGTTTTAAACAATTGTATTGGCCTTACACTGTTCAACACTGATCATTACCATGAACAAGAGTTAGAGCAAAACCATTTGATCCTTCTCTTAAAATCTGTAAGTAGGAAGTATTTTAATATAAGGCTGTTTCACTACATTAAACAATACAACGATAAACTTCACAGCAATCGTGTTAGACGCCACCTGACGAAAGTTGTTACCTTCTTAGGTCAGTAGACCTTGATAAGTATTTTAGATAGATAAGTTAATAAGGATATTTACTTGTATAAATAAAACTTAGAACAAAAGCTTTCTTCTTTTCTTGTACCCAAAATAATTGTATTACAATTAGAACAGAAAAAGTAAGTAAAATAACTAGTAAACAGTGAAAACGTTTCATTTATTCATTCATGTGCCTACAGTGAGCGATGCTCGTAGGGGCAGCGCTCATCGGCCGAGACGCGCCTCAGGCCGGAGTTTTCTTTCTCTTCAACCTAATGAATTTCAATTACCGAAGATCGTAAAATTCTCCATAAAATATAATTTATACGAGACAAATGAGTAAGTTAGTTTCAACTCATGTTTTCAAAGTATGACGCAAAAAAATATTTCCTAACCAAAAATAAATAAAAAATCCTCGCTTCCTAACTTGTTTACCTTTTTAAAAATAAAAATAAAAATCATCTGTTTGTCTCATTTTGCAAACAAAAGTGGAGGGGGAAATTGGCTTCACCAAATGTAATGTTATTTGGATACGAGTGACCCCTCTATTTTTGTTCTGTGCTCGCTGGTCAGGCCACTTCGCGGTCCAGATCATGTTTCTTTTCCAGGAGGATGCCCCGGACGAACTGTGATAAACAATCCCAGTTGCCCTCATCCTCCAAGATCTTTTGGCAGACCAAGTCCACCGAAAATGCACCAAAAATTTGTGTGGCCTTCAGGCGGGACCCTTTCCAACGGGGGCAGCGGAAGAATGTGTGTTCCGCATCGTCGGGAACGCCCGGGCAATAAATGCGGTCTTGCCCATCCGGTTCAGGTACGACCGAAAATAGCCGTGAATTGTCAAGAATTGGCCGCCGTTCATGAAACATTCGCCGTTCGGTGAAACATGGTTGGACGTGCTTGATAAGTCGCGCAGTCCATCGTCCTTGGGTGTCGTGCTCCCAGCTGTGTTGCCACTGCTGGAAGGTTCGGGAGCGCTCTTCTGTTTTTGCCGTGTCCTTTTAATCTATAAATTGAATCAATAAATTGAATCTTGAATGTAACCTAATTTTTGAAATTTAATTATGTACTGAAAATATTGCAGCTTGGGAAGATTAGGGAAAGTGCACCTTAACAGTACCACAGTGAATTTCTAATTATATTTTACTTTTTATGTTTTACCCATCCTTATACTAATATTATAAATGGGAATTTTCATATGTTTGTTACGCTTTTATTCGAAAACTACTCAACCGATCATCATGAAAATTTGTACACATATTCTTGGAGGTATCAGAAGAAACATAAGAGAGCCTACTGTTTATAAACAAAATTATTTTACAAATGATAAAAAACAGTACGTCAGGAAATTTCAAAATCTATTCTAGTGTTTATTTATTATTATTTGTTACTAAGAAATAAATTCAGTAATATTTCCGTGATATTTAGAAACCAAAAAATTTTTATCACTTCACCACCGGCTTACACAACATTAGCCAAGTAAAAGGACTATTAATGGCATAATTTAAATTTATCTATTTTTATAAATCTTCTTGGGCAATATACTTTTTTTTAAAATCCTAGCACTAGTCAGGGGTGCAGAAAATTTATTGACTCTTAAAATTTTACTCAATCGTACTGTTATGGATCAAAGATTTCCCCCAAGATATGTGACATATAAGACTTTGCCTTAAAACTCAACAGCTTACAATGAAGCAGTGAAACGATAACGATTCTTTAAGTTTTAGTTTACTATAGTAAAACACAAGTAATTAAAATCAAATCAAAACTACCTACTAACCAGTATTTCTTAATACTTATATCTGTCATAACTAAAGTCAAATCTTGATTAGATGATGAGTTTTAACATCAATTATTAAGAAGAGGAAAATCACATAAATATAAATAATTTCCATAAAATTTCCCCAGACACTTTGAAATTTCCCACGATCCTTGATCGCCGGATCGGACATATTCTGCACATCTGGCACTAGTAGCGGTACTATAGTTTAGCTTTGGTACCGGTAAGCTTTTTCCATAAAATAGCCTATTTAATTCAAATAAGGGTTCCCAAAATAAAGATAAAAAATAATAAAGCTTATAACAGTTTGAAAGAGCAATAATTTAAAATACACTGGATTATTCATTTATTTATTGAGCTTAATTTAATGGTGATTAGTAGAAATAATTTTAAGCTAACCGTTTTTTATATTTTAAAACATTGATTTTTAAACACTTCTGCTCTATCTTTTTGAAGACTAACTTTTTTGGAGGTGCGGGTCGAGTGATTTTATCCAGTATTTCAATCTTAATAAACCATAAAATTTTAATAAAAATATTTTGACTCAAACCATTGAATATTACCATTGAAATTTAAAATCTTTTGGGATGTTTGGGGCCCTAAGAGAATTTTGCTTAACCTGCCAGCAATATGTGAAATGTAAAGAGATGAATATTGTTGAATTGTTTTGCCATTTACCCGCATCTTACTATGGTGTTGTTTGTCAATGTTTTGATTTTTTATTGTAGTATTGTCGTTAATATTTTAGTAGAATCACTTTTTCATGGTTCTTTAATGTTGTTTTATTTGTAAAGAAAAAAAAGGTTCATTATGTTTATTTTAAAAGGTGTTTAGGTTTTACAGGTAAATTTAGTTATGCCTAATTGAAATTGAGGGTCCTTTGGTGTTCACCAAAAACACAACTGTTTCTAAGTGAGAACTCAGACTAGGAAAATTTCTAATTTATAGACGTTAGTTATAGGAGCCTGATAAAAAATTATTAGGGAATTTCCCTATAGGGAATACGCTATTACGGTAGTAGCCATGGTAAGACCTAAGCCCAGGACCACTTTACTTTTTCATTTTGAGGTCCCCAGAAGCCAAAAACACCATTCGTTCATTTTCATATATATGTAAATATATATATATCTATCTATATATCTATGTGTCCGTGGTACTGATAACTTTTGAAGGGGACCTCCGATTTTGATGAAATTTGGTATGGAGGTGTAAGACCAGGTCTATTTTCATGAGTTCGCGAACCAGCATTGTCGGGTTATGGGAACGGGGTTTTATGGGGTTTCAAAGGGGGCAAAAATGGGTTTTTGGCATTTTTGAACCTTAATTTTTAAAATTCATCAATTTTAACTGAAACCATTTAAAAGAGCTTAAAAAAAAACAATTTGGTACTTTGAACTTTTATCATAGCATAACTGGTTACGGGGCAAATCCAAAAATGTGTTTTCCATGTTATTCTTATGGGAAATAAGGAAACCCCTATATCTTGCTTATTTATTGACATAACTTAATCAAATTTGGTATATACATTATCTATATAAGGTTTAACTTATACTTGCTTACAAAACCCATATGGTGGCAAACCTACATACTCACCCCATGGGGTTTATGGGGAAAATAAAAAATTGCCAGAGTTTGATACAATTTTGTGTTTACATTCACCAATTATTGATTAACTTAGATTTTCTAACAACACCCGATGGCAGAAAACCTACATACTCGATCCTATGGTGTTTTTATGGGGAAAGTAAATAATCTGAAATTCCATTGGAAATTCGCTGAGTACGCAGGTCTGCTGCGACGGGGGTATTGGTTTTTTTATACCTGCTTTGTAACAAAATTTTTTTGGGTATATATTATTCTTTGTTTTTCTAAATGAGTAAAGGAAATTTTTTAATAATGTTTACTGTAGAATTTACTTTAAACATGCATGCCACAATATTAAAGTACAATAGTCTAAACACGATACAGTTAAGTAATTATAATGTTATTTCAATATCTACTAACCATGAATGTATTTGCAGAGCTCAGAATTGCTGGAGCACTCAATTCTTTCTTCCTTAAATCCTTTTTTTCCTGTGTAGGAAAGACTTATCATAACTTTTTCTGTCATAATGAGCCTTCTTATTATGCTGGCAGTTAGGTTTTAGGGTCCCTCCCTCCAACAGTGATCATTAGTTTAATCTGAAAATATCACACATGTTGGTTGCAACAAAAATTTACTCCGGGAAAAACAATATGAGAAGTAGTACATATGAAAACACCCCCGTCGTCACAAATCTGTATATACAGCAAATTCACCCATATCATTTTGGTATTTTTTTATTTCCCCATTACAACCATGGAGGTGAATAGAGCATGTGTAGTTTGTAGGATTGCCGCCAAATGGGTTTTGTATGCAAAAATAAATTCACCCAACCTATATAGTATAAATGTACATTACATACCAAATCTTAACTTCTGCTACGTTTTTACTATCCCCATAAACACCGGGATGAGTACGTAGGTTTGCCGTCTTGTAGATTTTGTAAACGAATAGACTACAATTTAAAACCATCCTAGTGAATATACATATATAGGCCTACCAAATCTTATCAAGCTATGCCAATAAGTAAGCAAGACAGAGTGTTTTGTTAATTTGCTTTATATATACAGTAACATTGTAATCATATTTTAGGATTTTCTCTCCAGTAAATAGCGTATTTTCCAGTATATAAAATTTGCTAAAAATAAATGATAACTATTTTAATTAGTAATAATTGAATGAACTAGTACTGGAATCAATATACATTGAGCAAGAGCATGATTGGCTTTAGGTTCAGTAAGTGGGGAACAAGATAGCCTACTCTTAAAAAACTGAGTAGATCTGGGACTTAGCTACTTTTGTTGTGGTCTTGGTCTTAGTTAAGAGGGCGTTGGAGTGCCGCCATGTTGGATTTATGTCCCATAAGAGCAATGCTAAACTTGTCCCCGGCATTTGTCATATAATTTCTTTATTTTTTGTCCGATTGGTTCAGAATAAATAGCGTTTGAATCACAATTAAATTCCCCGTTCCTTTTGCGAGATCGATTCTTTGTAAATAATTTATACAATTCTGTAGAAAATGTTTTAAAAGTAGTAAAAAACTTGCTTTGTTATTTTAAGTTAGTAAAAAACACTAATTTTTATATAAAATTCCTCTCGCAAACCAAATCCGCCTTGATGAACCCTTTATTTAGAGCTATAAACCATTATTTTCTGATTATTAATAAAAGAGTTATTTGACATCCCGTTTAACATTGCTCTTATGGGGGAAAGGCGGAATTTGGATTGACTCCAACGCCCTCTTAAGCTTCATAAGCTGAAAGAATGATTGCCAGTTGTTTTCTTCTTTTTTGGGAGAAACTGGGGATTTAAGGATATTTTTCAGCTCTTGGTTTTTAAATTTATCCAATGTAAAATTATTTGTGGCCTTGGGTAGCTAGCACAAAACTTTAACACTCAGCAAACACCCCGTCACAGTAAACCTGCGTACTCAACAACACCCAATACCCCAACAACTCCCCCCCCCCCACAATACACTAACTTTTTGTTTAATCAAAAAATATTTTTTGTAGGCCTAGTCTAATTTGTTACTTATAACAATAAAATATAAAGTATTTAAAGGCATTAGTTTTTTAACATGAAAATATTCATCATTATTTTACTGTTATGCAAACATAGCTGTACATGATTTTTTTTTGTAATAAAAGTGAATATTAGCCAAAGCTGCAATTCAAAAGGAATTAACTTTTTACAAAAATCTCAAAACATAGACATTAATGTGACAGAGTGACAGACAAATACAGAAGACACATGACCAGCTCATCAAGAACGAACACTATCTTTTACCTCTCGATCTGCCATTATATACTTTCCATTTCCATTAGAAAAGCATGAAACTTAGAATGTAAGTTTGCTGCCATGGTTTCTTAAACAAATATATGATACTCCTAACCTAGTAAAAGAGGATACCAATACCAATTTTGTCAATATATCGTGGTGGTAGCAACAAATGACACTTCTTATATTTCACATAAGTAACATGGGAAAATTTATTTTTGATTAATTAATATTTTTATCTATTACCAACGGTTTGCACCATTTACATATAGATTAAACATGTCGAGATATTAATTTCCTCTCTAACCAGTTAGGCTAAGTTAATGATTCAAAATAGGATACTAAATATTGTTTGTGTTTTAAAAGTCATTTTAAATGGTTTTAGTAAAATTTTCCAAGTAAAGAATTAAGGATAAAATATGTTATATATTAACTCTTTGAAAACCCGATGAAGACCCCTTTACCCTGGTAGACCTACGATCATTCAAGTTGAATGTTGTCCAATTAGTGAGCCAATGAATTTCTAATTTTAAAATAAACAGACCTCTAGGAAATTATTTTACAGTGAGGTAAATTTATTGTAAATTTCGCCACTTCAAGTTGGTAATAGGCTAATAAGTTAACGTTGATATCATAACTAACCTAAGCCTTGACTTTAACTTTAAGTCTTATTCTTTAACTTATACCTACACTATTTGTGAGGTCTGTTTATTGTAATTATTTTACCTCGTCTAGACTATGTTATCATAAATACAGTTAGTAATAAACGCTTTATAACTTAGTGTTCAAGAGAACCATCATATAAGCTAATTGTTGTCTAAACAAAAGTGAAAAATAACCGGAACTAGGCAGCTCTTTTATAGGTACTACATACAAATACTACAGAAAAGACTTACCTGGCTTTTCATGGTGGTAGAGGGGGGTGATGTTGTTCGCGTCCGCAGCATTCCATTAAAGTTGCACGTACTCCCCGGGTGGTGCTAAACGAACAACAACTTTGGCAGCTGAACTGTCACACACAGTGATCTCTCAGCTATGCCAGCTGCCAGACAAAATCCAAACGGCCCTTTCCAGGGCCAATTTAGAAATTTAGGCTGTGTTTTAAATGTTTGTCATTTTAACGTAGAGGGTCTGAGCAAATCTAAAAGTGACTGCCTCAGCAAGGTGCTGCTGGAAAATGAGGTCGATGTCCTCGCACTGCAAGAAACACATGCAGAAGACTTAGAAAACAGTGCGAGGGGCAACATCCCAGGATATAAGCTTGTGGAAGAAATAGGCCACAGGGTCTACGGAGTGGCGACGTACATTAGACAGGACATAGACGACGTAATCAGTCTCCCACAAAAGTTGTGATAACAACACATTTGTTGTTGCTGTTAAGGTGTCTGCGACTACTATTGTAAATGTATACAAACCACCACACACCCAGTGGTCAGACACAGTTCTCCCAACTTTTGAACATCCTGTGGTATATGTAGGTGACTTCAACAGTCATCATACCCAGTGGGGATACTCGTCCGATGATGACAACGGCACTCGTCTTTCAAGCTGGGCTGAAAATAACAACCTTTTCCTGGTATATAATGCCAAGGACCCACACACCTTCCATTCAGCCCGATGGCGTCGTGGGTACTCTCCGGACTTGTGCTTTTGCTCCCGTGAACCATCAGCAACACCCGTGCCTACTTCCAGGATGGTCCTTGGTGCATTCCCCCCACTCTCAGCACAGGCCTGTAATAATATCAGTAGGAATGCAAATTCCTCTCGTAAGATCTTTTCCTCGGCCTAGGTGGAACTTTAATAAAGCTGAGTGGGAGGCCTTCTCATCAAGGCTTGAAAGCGGCATCAGGTTCATCCCCTCTAAAATAAAAAAACTATGATCGGTTCACTCACCTTGTCCTGTCTTCCGCTAAGGCGACAATCCCAAGAGGTTTTAGAATAGAATACATACCAGGATGGAGCAGAGAGTGCGAAGATCTTTACAGTGAGTTTACAGACACTGCTGACAGAGATGTAGCTGACCAACTCCTTAACTCTCTCGACAACTCCAGGAGAGAGAAGTGGGTGAAAACTGTTGAGAACCTGAACTTCACAAAAAAGTAGTCGGAAAGCTTGGTCTCTGCTCAGGAAACTCTCCACTGGTAAATCAAGTGAAAAAACACGATGCCTCACAGCCTAGCCCTCGTGAAATTGCAAAACGCCTCTCCGTACTTTCAAAACCTGTGCGTACGTCTGCAGACAGAAAAATTAATTTCAAGCTTAATGAGATAAAGGAGAGTCGGCAAGCACCCTTGGAAGTCTCTAGACCCTTCACTTACGACGAGCTGGAAGTGGCGATTGATGCGATGCCAATTGGCAAAGCAGCAGGTTTGGATGACATTTTCCCGGAGTTTATAAAACACTCGGGTAACAAGGCTAGACAGTGGCTTCTGGAAGTTTTTAACACCACTCTGAAAACCGGCGACATGCCTGGGATATTTAGAAAATCCAAGATCATAGCTATCCTGAAGCCCGGAAAGGACCCAAAACTGCCTGAAAGTTATCGGCCTATAGCTCTTCTAAGTGTTTGTTATAAGCTGCTAGAGAGGTTGATTTATAACAGAATCCTCCCTATTCTCAATGCCAGCATCCCTGTCGAACAAGCTGGATTTAGGCCTGGTCGCAACTGTTGTGACCAGGTTTTTAGCTCTGACTTCTTTCATTGAGGATGGGTTTGAGCGAAGACTGAAAACCTCTGTGGCTTTTTTAGATCTGACTGCAGGCATATGACACTGTCTGGAGAAAAGGCCTCCTAGTTAAATTTTTACGACCTTATTCCTTGCCCTTTCTTGTTTGCGTCTCCTCAACTCAATGCTCTCCAATAGGATGATAAAAGTATATCTGGGACGCAGAGAAAGTACGTTTAGGCAACTAAAGGATGGCCTGCCACAAGGGTCAGTGCTCGCCCCCACTGCTCTTTAATGTGTATACTGCCGACATTCCTGTAACTCGGTCCTTAAAGTTTATATATGCAGATGATATTGCATTGGCATACCAACACCAGCATTTTCGACAAGCTGAGGAAACACTAACAAATGACCTCACGACCCTCGGTGAATATTTTGAAGCCTGGAAGCTAAATCCAAACCCAACAAAAACTGAGGTTGCTTGCTTCCACTTGAATAATAGACTGGCCAACCAAAAGCTGAAAATCGTATTCAACGGTGTTTGAGTTGAAACATAATGACCACCCACAGTATCTGGGAGTCACTTTAGATCGGTCTCTCACGTTTAAAAGCCACTTACAAAAAACGGCAGCTAAGGTGAGAACCAGGACTAACATTGTCCATCACCTTGCTGGCTCCACATGGGGAGCTAACGCAAAAGTTCTGCGAACAACTGCTCTATCATTGGTATATTCAACTACTGAGTACTGTGCTCCCGTGTGGTTAAATAGTGTGCACGTTAGAGAGATCGACGTCCAGCTAAACAGGACGATGAGAGCCATTAGTGGTACACTCATGGCAACTCCTGTACCCTGGCTCCCGGTGCTGTGTAATATCGCTCCTCCTGAAATAAGACGAAGGGATGCACTCATTAGGGAATACACAAAGATCTTATCTGCTCCACAGCTGCCCATCCATGATTACCTACCCCAGAATGCGGGCCGATTGAGGTCCCGAAAACCACCTCTACGAACAGCCTCCCAGTTGATGGACTCGAACTTCACCATCCATACAAAACTGGACTTCCTCCTGGGACGCTTTTCAAGGTCGGAACCATTTCTTGATAGATGACCCGACCGTAGCGGTAGGTGGTATGAATCTTCCTCGGAAGCAGTGGACTATACTCAATCGTTTCCGCACTGGAGGGGGAAGATGTAATTATTGGAAGCACAAATGGGGAATGACACAAGACCAGTCATGCGACTGCGGAGCGGAGTATCAAACTATGGAACACATAGTCGAAGAGTGCCCACTGAGTGCCTTCCCCGAAGGATTGGCCGGTCTGCATAGCTCAAGTGAAGCTGGGCTGCAATGGCTTAGCGCCCTGGATTTAGCTCTATAAAGAGAGATCTAATTTTTTTTTTATTTTAGTGTTTAGATTTTTACTTATACTGACTCAGGTGCTCTGCATCGCAGAATTTATTTTATTATTCTTAAACCATGGTGGCTGGCTGAATGAGCCATACGATATATATATATATATGGTGGTAGAAACTCCAAAAATAAATTGTCCAAGAACACAAAACTGAATAACGTCAAGATCAACGTCTGGTTAGTTCAGACCGGTTCAGACCACCAAATATGAGCAAAATGGCGAATTTCGTGGTGGAATTCGGGCAGAACGGAATTATGGGTACAATGCAAATTTTCAACAAGCTATCTGCAAACCAACTGCAAACCTTCCAAAAACCATCTGCAAATTATTAGCGAACGATTTGCAAACAAATTACAAACCAATCGCAAACTAATTGCACATTATGTGCAAACGATCTAAATATCCGTTTGAAAACTATCTGCAAATCATTTGCAAACAACACGCAAATTTTCTGTGAATTATATTCAAATTATTAGTTAATTTAAATTTACAAACAAAATAAAAATTTTCAACAAACTTTCAAAATGTTTGCAAACAAAAGTTTTCACATGCAAATTTTTTTAACATTTTCTGTAAATTAATTTTAGAAAATTTTAATTTAAAAACCAATGAAAACCAAATGCAAATTTGCAGAAAGTTTTCATGCTATCTGGGAGTCTACTTGACCCTAATATTAAATTTGTTAAACGTATAAGTTGAATTCCATTCTTGTTTATCATTAGTTCTTTTACTGGAAACGATTGTATTTTCTGTTTGTTATGTTGATTTTAATATCTGTTAATTATATTTGGTTTGAATCTTAACATGTCTCTTTTATTTAATGAGCTACGCCCTCAGTCATGTAGTGTGGCTTTTCAGTCTGGCCAACTAGAAAGGCACACGCATGACAGGTGATGGATGCGCCGGACGTTTTGTTTTACAAAACGTTCGATCCTGGTACTGCTCTTTGGAATTGGCTTTAAATTTGGGGGTTTCAGTTTACAGAAGGGTTAAGCATTTACTTTTCAAAATTTAAAATGTTTTGTTTAAACGAGTTTGAAGTAAATTTTAAAAAGAGACATGTTTTTTTTGTCACAGTATGTTCAAAATTATATTTTAGATATCCAAGTTTCTTTTTAGTATGAGTTTTAAGTGGGGGCAGGATTGGTGTGAAGCGTTTTGTTGGAAGATGATAAGTGTAAATTGTGTTTAGGTGGTGTTATTAGTTATGTTTATGATAGTGCGTAGAGTTGCGTTTTAGTGTTACAGCACGGGCTGTGAGACGGATATTGGTTACGTGTTATTGTGGTTGTGTTGAGCCACACGGGCTTTTGCGTTATCAGTGTTTTAGAGGCAAGTGGTTTTTTTTTTGCTTCAAGTGCAGTGAAGTTTAATTTTGTGTTCTTGAGGTGTTTTTGAAATGTGCGCGAGGGTCCATGCCGCGATAAGTGTTTTTGTGCCGCGAGGGTCCATTCCGCGATGTGTGTGTTATGATATGTGCCGCGAGGATTCATGCCGCGATTTGTGTTTTATAAAGGAGTTTTGTATGTTTAGTGTTTTGAGGGCACAGCACGATTTAAACAGAGATTGCTTTGTGTCTAATAGATGTACTGTGTTTTGTGTCGGGTAGAGAATCCCGGCATGTGTTATTTTTTATGTAGGCCTATGTTTCAGGCTGAGAAAGCAGGTTGATGCTGAAGTTGAGTATGTTTTTCCCCTCTTATAGAAATGATTTGTTTTGAGTTTTAGGTACAGTGGATAGCCAGAGTTTTTAGGCTGTGTTTTTCCAGAGAAATTTTAAAATGCAGACTAATTGAGTTTTCAGGTCGGCGCTGGAGTTTTATGTTTTATCTAATGATGTGTGAGGAGAGAGTTTGATTGCTTTGGGAAGGATTGCTTGGGGGTATAAGGAAGGAGTTTTATTGTTTAAGTTTAGAATAGATCTTAGAGTAGTAAATTTTGGGGATTTCTGTATTTATATGTTTTAGGCATATTTGATTAATACTTTCAATTTTATTAATTTATTATGGGTTTATTAATTCTTTTTAGTATTACTGCTATGTCACTATGTTGGAGAAATAATGCTAGGATGACTAGTAGAACGAACAGGCCAGAGAATTTTTTGTTGAGACATCTGTTTTCAGGTCAGAACTGCTGAGTCTTAGGCTGATGAACTGGCTGCTGACGACCTTGCTGACGCATGGGTTTTGGTGCTTGCCGATGGACGCTTTTACTAACATTTGTTTATGTAAATTATAAATGCACATCTTCTGTTTAATAATATTCATGGAAAATTTGAATTGAGAATTTTTCACATAGAGAGTTTGTTTACTATAAAATAAGAGGGGATTACCAATTTTATCATATTTTTTTGCATAAAGATTTGGGCCCAAATCAATTTTTCCTTTAAATTTGTGAAATATATGTGAAAATTTATGAGAGTTGAGTGTAAAAGATTTTTTTTTAATTTGTTTTAATCGTTAGAGTGTAAAATGATCAGTGTGAAATTGATTTCATATGTAGGCCTACTCAAATTTTGTTAATAGCAGTTTTCAATGATTTATGGGGATTTGTATAAATAATTTGTGCAAAGTATTATGAGAGTTGGGTATATAAGATTTTGTTTAATTTGTTTCAATCGTTTGAATGTAAAAGTGAGAAATTGATTTTATATGTACTCATTTTTTATTAATAGTTTTAGGTACAATAATTTATGAATATTATATATTCTAGCAAATTTTTTTTTATTAGGTAAAAACTTTTATCAAGCATTTTTGGTTTTGTTTTCTATGATATTTTTGGAAACCTTTGTAGATTTCATTGACTTTTTCAAAGAGATTTACTCGTCAATAATGAGTTTTAATTAAATTACTTTTTCAGCTCGAATGAACATTTTAAGCTAAAAATTATGTTTCATGAAAATGACTTGCAAGAGATTATTTTTAAAGATAACTGTTGTTACTTTTTAATGTTTCAGAGTAACTGCGTTTTATGGTGAAATATTATGATCAATATTGTTAATGGGGGCACTGGCTAAATACTTCCTCTACAATAAATGTTTGTAATGTTTGAGTTTTTTTTATCTGGGATTTTAAATTGGTAAATTTTGTCAAGAGCTACAATGAGATGTTTTTTTTTTCTAATTTTTTTTTAGTAATGTTTTGTAATGTCCTAAATTCCTCAGCTGACTCCCATCCTTAACTGACCAAAGAGACATCCTTCGGCTGCTTGACATCATGGATCTACCCTCAACCTATCAGTTCTTGCTGGACTTCATTTTTGGATGACTACTTCATCAGGGGGATTATCTTCAGTATCATAATCTTGTGTGGCCTTCGTGGAGCGATCATTGTTGTGGCTGGGCCGAGTTTCAGACATCAAAGGAGGAACATTATATCCGGCTCATGGCATTTCTTCAACTGGCCAGGAACAACCACCATCTATACACGTGATGACGCAGACGATCCAGGAACTTCAAGCTTGGTGGGGACCCAAGGGTTCGATGCTGACACTTACGGTTTTTGGAGACTCGCAGCTTTGCAGATGGAGAGGATAGATGGACCACGGCTCTAACAAACAACGGGAGCACCCCAGCCGACATTGTTTGGTCAGTCCTGTCCATTCCATAATTTTCCTTCCTAATTTTTCCATATTTTAATTTGTAAAATGTATAAGTAGGGAAATTAACTGTGTTTAAAATTTATAGTTTTCATATGAGACGCTGAGGACATCGTCTTCGGAAGAAGGGGGGATGTAAGGGGGGAACTGGATTAATATTGTTTTATTTAATTATTAATTATTGATTGTTGGGTTTTGAAATTGTTAGTTTCAGGCGAGGTCAAGGCAGTAATGTAAGGAGGAAGTATTTGAGCTTGCTGTTGTATGAGTAGACTGGAACTGTTATTAAACAATAGCTTTTTTATGCTGACCTATTGGTAGCTCTGGCTTAAATAGGTCAGCAGACTTAGATTCGGGGGAGTGTGTCTAGTGCAGTGATGTGAGTGTATAGGTTTGGGGGGTTAGGTTCGAGGGGCCATGGGGCTCAAGGCCTGGGGCCCGGGGTAAGTCTAATTTAGACGGAGTTTCTAAATTGGGAGTTCTAATTATATTGATTATTTGTTTAAAGTTTCTCTAGTTTAAAAGTTTAAATTATGTTTTGGGAGTTCCAGTCTACTTGACCCTAATATTAAATTTGTTAAACGTATAAGTTGTATTCCATTCTTGTTTATCATTAGTTCTTTTACTGGAAACGATTGTATTTTCTGTTTGTTATGTTGATTTTAATATCTGTTAATTATATTTGGTTTGAATCTTAACATGTCTCTTTTATTTAATGAGCTACGCCCTCAGTCATGTAGTGTGGCTTCTCAGTCTGGCCAACTAGAAAGGCACACGCATGACATAAGTACCCGGCAGCTTCCACGGCAGACGTCAGGCGGGAACGGATCAGCTTCTCGGACAGCTTCCCAGCTGTGTCCAACATGCAAAAAGGCCTGTGGGACGACGGCAGCTCGGGATCACCTTTGGCCTTGCTGATGAGTACAAGTCTGGCGGTTTTCCAGGGAGCCGGAAACACCCCTTCTACCAAACAGGCGTTGTACATTCTCAACAACAATTCAGCATTAATTGAAAATACTTTCTTTAAAGTTTCGCTGGGAATCCGTCCGGGTCAGGAGCCTTGTTGCTCTTTAGGAAGAGAACGGAGGTTTCGATCTCCTCGAATGTGAAGAGTGTAACGTCATCAATGTCCGAAGTCAACCGGCGTACATCCTAGGCCTAGCCTACACTAATAAATACATACAAACAATGATTTTAGCTAAGACCTCAAAATAAGCAAGTAACTTAATAATAATTATGCTTATAATATTAAAAGTAAATAGATTGTAGAGCGAAAAAAACAATACAATTTAAAATCCATGATTGCAAATTAATAAAAATCAAGTTATGTAAGTATTGTAGAATTACGCTTACTTAACACTTAATGCATATTTTCTTACCTGCGAGACATAGGCTACAATGGCACAACACTTTCTAATTATTGTTCCATTTAAATCTTTTTCCGAATATTAGATGTATCCCATAAATTAGTTAATCGCATAATTCCGTTCGATAGCAATTCATTCCACAACATGCCTATCTTTTGGCATAATTTATAGCTTCGACAAGTATACATCGGTGTTGATCTATTTAATTTAACAAATAGGTCTGTCAAAATATCAATTAAATTTTATTTAAAAACGTAACATAACGGCGAGCAGATGTAAACAAATCTCAAGAGTTTATATTGTTTTCAGCATACACAGCAACAACTCAGCTGCGATGGGGGAGTATAAACTGATCATAGCAACTACATTAGTCATATCATGTAGCCTTAAACAACTAAAGTTCTGTCAAAAATTCCGGAAATAAGCTTTTTTAATACTTGAAAATAATTGCTCGATTATAGTTTATTATTACCTAGTTTAAAATACTTAAAATCTAACCTGAGAATTTCATTGAAATCAAATTAATAATAAAAAAGCCTTTTGGGGGTATAAAATTCGCCTAAGTGAAATTTAAACTCGATCGTAAGAATTTTATACTCTATGTTCCATAGAGTAAAAAATTCAATTATTTTGTTGGTATATTATACACTGTATTAAATTAAATTTTTTATCCAATGAAACATAGTTCTTGCTTTTTATATAGCATTTCATTTAACTGTGAAATTTTAAAGGAATTTGAGACGGATAGTTTTCTGTCAAACAAACTTGAACTTATACACACAAGTCTATAGCCTAAGTCTGCTTGTGAAGATCAAAGCCACGACTGAACTGTACAAAAAACTGTCGTGTGTGGTATAGTATAGGTAACATAATAAAGGTGGTGGTTGTTGCAATATCTTGACAAAGAGTTCAAAATTGGGCGTTTCTAGGTGTAGATAAGGAATTTGTCACCAAGTGACTTATGTCTTTTAAACAGTGATATACATAATTAATTCCAACAATGCCATACCGTATTTATTCAATACCGGTAGTCTAAATTATTCACACAGTCAATTTTAGCCCACATGGAACATAGGTTTTTCTGGTGAATAAATTAAAATATTAAGGATACCCCATGCATGTAACTATCGGTCAGACGGATTCATCTGGACAGTCCCGACCTGGAATTAGTCCTTTGATAGTTCTGTCTATGGGTCGCTGAACGACGAAGAAGAAGGCCGCGTGAGCCCGCGTTCTTTGTAATTATAGCTCATTTATATAGGCATAATGAGTTTGATCATGGTTTTGTACATAACCAAATTTATTTTAATGGGTAAATTTCAAACTTTTTGTGATAAATTTAGACAAAAATTTTGCAAAAGACTCTCAATAAACTTGGAACTTTGGGGATCAGTGTAGTTGAATTCCCCATACTTCAGGTAGACTTAAGCGGATGGTATCACTTAGAAAAATAGAAAGACATATATGAGCCTACTCCTAGGGTAGTAGGCAATGTATCATGTATCATTTATATTATATTACTAAATGTTGTTCATAATCGTGACGGTGCGACCTAGACTTTGAACTAAATAACGTTTTGTTTTGAATTAAAAAGAGGTCAAAAACATAGTTAACATTCCCAAAAAATTGTATATGTGTTTCGTAATCCTTCAGTATACATGACGTCTGTCTTGAGGAACATTCGTTTTAAATTGTGGCAACTAAATTTTGTTAGCAAACTCGTGTTTAATTTAGTGGTCAATGCATGGTAAGCAGTTAATATTTATGTGCTTAAGGCCCAAATCTAACATTTATGTAAAAATGAATATCTGGTCTAATTATTCCTAATTAACATTTAACAACGCAAATAATAATGAAAACAAAGTAAAATGATTATTCATAATATTATGTGCATCATTTATTTATACTGTACCCAATTTACAGTTTAAAAGTCTTTGCATTTGCATTTAAACTTGGTTGGATAGATTTTTACGGAGGTTGTTTATATTCAGCTGATCATACCGACAAATCATAACACAAATTATTAGCCTACTTGATTCAAGTCCACATGGAAAAATCAAACAGCCAATTTTACTTGAATGTTTACATAACATTCAAGTCAACTTGAATCAAGTAACTTGACCAGTGTAAACCCGGCTTTTGCAGGTGCAACAAATAGCAATTATTTACAATACGTCTTTGGATGAATAAATATCCTTTACTATAATACGAGCACTGTCTGAAGGAATGTGTGCTAGTTTGTTTAAACAGTTATTTTTTAAAAAGAGACTAAATAAAACTTTGAAACATTTATCTTGGCCCTGCCCCAAATATGAACATTTCAGGATGACTTGACTTTAAGAATATTATTAATTATAAAAAAATAATTTAATAGATGCATTGAAAAAATATTATAACGTTCTTTACAGAGAAATCAACAATTACTTGAAAGAAGTCAAAAAGAACGTTTGACAAAGTGAATACACCTTAGAAACCAATGAGGAATTTGTTAAAACTTTTTCCTATCACATGAACATAGCCTGTCCTCTATGGAAATTTAAAACAACGCAAACAAAAATACTCCCCGTCGCAGCAGACCTGCGTACTCAGCGAATTTCCAAATTATTAATGTTAATTTTTACCAGATAAACCTGAAAAAAAATTTCATCACTTGCTCATAAATGTCTATTCTCCTTATGATATATATAGGGAAAGAGCATGCAGGTATGCTGCCATGGGGAACACTAAAAGTAGGGTTTTAGCATAAGCATAATTTATTTTGACCATTATAAGCTATATTCTAAGTTTCATCTATATCAGTCCATAAATAAACAAGTTTGCGTATTTTCCATATTATTAACATGGGAAAAGAGTATGCAGGATTGCTGCCATGATAAGCACAAAAACCAAGACTTTTTACCATTTATGGATGAATCTCAACCAAATGATGCTAAATACCAAGTTTCATCAAAAAATATTTATTAATAAGTGAAATATTAACACATTTTTATTCTCAATAAGATTAACATTGGAGCCCCAAAATACAATGTAATGTCTTTAGACATTTTAATATCTCAATAATATCTTAATAACCAATGGATTTAGAGCAAAGCTTCAAAATACTAAATTGTGTGTTTTTTTGAGCTAAATCCAATGGTTAAAATAAAAATTTTAAATTACATATGAAAAATGCAAAAACCCCATTTTTGGGGTACAAAACCCCACAAAACTACCCCTTCTGGTAGGTCGATATGTCTGGTTTACGAACTCATCCGAATAAACGTAGGACACATATCTATACCAAATTTGGTGTCGATCGGACCATTTTTACGAGAGTTATTGTGTCTAGGGAGTAGGGACACACATAAATACATAAAAATTTTAATGACTATTATTTTTGGTCTCTGGGCACATAAAAACGAAAAAGTAACATGGTCCCGGGCTTAGGTCTTACCATGAGACCCACGGTAATAGCTTATTCCGTATGGGAAATTCGCTAAAAGTCTGTTGGATTACTGACGAAATCAGAAAAATGAAAAATGAATTGTTGGAAACTTACTATAATAAATGGATCGCAACAAAGGACAACACTGTTAAACAACTTTATAACAAGCAGAAGCTCAATTACAGAAAGGCAATTGCCACAGTAAAATTAAATTTTGTCAAAAATAAAATAATAACCTCCAAAAACCCAAATAAACCATCTTGGCAGTTTGTCAACTCCCTTAGAAATAAATCCAATAGACATTGTTTTGCAATATTCTTAATGTCTTTTTTTCCGATGTTCCTCAGTGTGACTCTTTTTCACATAGCAACAGCTCTTCTTGTAATCAAACCAACTTTGAACTCACTCAATTTCCATTAATTATCAAATAAAGCATCACTAATTAAAATAGTAACTTCGCTCCCAAATAAAAAGTCAACTGGCCATGACCTCATCTCAATAGATTTAGTTAAAAAGTGCTATCCTGAGTTGATTGATCCTTTTTAATGGTTTTGATTAATAATTCCGTAGAGAAGGGCATGTTTCCTGATGCAGCCAAGTTGGGTCTAATCAAGCCAATTTCAAAAAAAGACAATCCAAGGTCGCCTGGGAACTACCGCCCAATCTCACTCCTACCATCCATCTCGAAGATCCTCGAAAGAGTGGTAAAGCGATTCTTTAGTCAATTACCTCAGCAACCACTCAATTCTTTTTAAAAATCAATTTGGATATCAGAAACAGACATCCACCAAAGTTAGCTTTGGTTAGTTTCATCAATTCCTGTATCGACTCGTTGGACGGTGGTGATGATACAGCTATGGGCTGCTTCATCGACCTGTCCAAGGCGTTCGATTGCGTCTCTCACCCAGTTCTTCTAAATAAATTAACTGCAATTGGTATTAAAGGCAAAGCACTCAGCTGGATTATTTCATACCTCTCAAATAGATCCCACAAAACCAAAATAGACTTCCTTGACCAAGATGGCATCAGAAAATCTTCTTACTCAAACTCAAAAGCTGTATCATTCGGTATTCCGCAAGGATCAATATTAGGGCCTATTCTCTTCCTCTTGTACATCAACGACATCCCTGATTTTCTTCCTGGTAATCTTCTCACAGTCTTCGCCGACGACACGTCTCTGCTAACTTCTCATAAAAATCTCAGCTGTCTAGAGCAAGAAACCTTTTTCAATTTGAACATTCTCTCACAATACTTCTCAGGTATCAATCTTCACATCAACCCAAAAAAAAACACAGTTTATACATTTCATCTTTCATGACAGATCAGAAAAGAAAAAAGTTTGAACAATGCAGGCACCACTCTTCCGTTTGCTGTACTCGATGATACGATCATTGTGGAAGCTCAATTTGTAGATTATCTGGGGGTGAGATTGGACGGTGGTCTCAGGTGGAATGAACATGTAGATAAACTTGCGAAGCAGCTGCTGGCTTCAAACATTTTTGTTTAAAAAAATATTTCTTCTTTGAATAATATTTCATTATCCAAACTAGTATATTTTGGCTTGATTGAGAGTCTGATTAAGTATTCTATAATCCTTTGGGCTCTTCCAGTAAATGTAACTTAAATCGAATTTTTGTCCTTCAAAAAAGAGCTATAAGAAGTATCTTAAGACTTAAGCCTACTGACTCATGTTTTGATCACTTTTAAAGAACTTCAAATTCTAACAGTACCCAGTATTTATATGTTTGAAGTTATTAGTTACATTAAAGAAAACAACCTTGTTACAGCTCACCAGCATTCTCACAACACTAGAAATAGAAATATCAACCCGTCTGTGCCTCACAATTTAAAGCTTTTTGAAAATAAACCAGATTACATTGGCCTAAAATTTTTCAGTCAACTTCCACCACAAATTGTCCAGATTAGTAACTTAAAAGGATTTAAATATGAGCTCAAAAAGTACCTCATCGATCAATGCTTTTACCAACTTCCACCTTACCTGACCTGACCCAAACCGTTGCAATGACCTTCTCACCCCCCCCCGCCCAATATGCCTCTGCCTACCTTGATACCTTGACAGCATCTAGAAGATGTGCCTTCATAATATAGAACATAGAAGAAATCAAGACTGGTCCTATGCCAAATATGGTCAATCAGGACGACGTGGGTTATGTATATGTACGGTATGTATGTAATGTGTTGTCCAATCTTGGGATTCTTCATCCGGGGCCCTACCACCATTGACTTTAGATACTATAGTATCAATAGTCAATGCTACCACCATTTTCTGGGTAGTTAGGACAGCCTGATGGGCCCTCTCGAATGAAATTCCTTCCCATCCATCCACCAAAATTCCCATGAACCATTAGAAATTCTATCTTTTGTACACTGCTAGGAACACAAAGTAGAAAAGTCAGATAATTTAAGAAGAATAACAAATTATTATTTATTAAATAAATTATTTTCTCTCTCTTATTAAATATGCAATAATTGAATTTTTTACTCTATGGAACATAGAGTATAAAATTCTTACGATCGAGTTTAAATTTCACTTAGGCGAATTTTAGACCCCCAAAAGGCTTTTTTATTACTAATTTGATTTCAATGAAATTCTCAGGTTAGATTTTAAGTATTTTAAACTAGGTAATAAACTATAATCGAGCAATTATTTTCAAGTATTAAAAAAGCTTATTTTCCGGAACTTTTGACAGAACTTTAGTTGTTTAGGCTACATGATTTGACTAATATAGTTGCTATGATCAGTTTATATTCCCCCATCGCAGCTGAGTTGTCGCTGTGTATGCTGAAAACAATATTATAACCTCTTTAGATTTGTTTACATCTGCTTTCCGTTATGTTACGTTTTTAAATAAAATTTAATTAATATTTTTACAGACCTATTTGTTAAATTAAATAGATCAACACCGATGTATACTTGTCGAAGTTATAAATTATGCCAAAAGATAGGCATGTTGTGGAATGAATTGCTATCGAACGGAATTATGCGATTAACTAATTTATGGGATACATCTAATATTTGGAAAAAGATTTAAATGGAACAAGTAATAATTAGAAAGTGTTATGCCATTGTAGCCTATGTCTCAGGTAAGAAAATATGCATTAAGTGTTAAGTAAGCGTAACTCTACAATACTTACATAACTTGATTTTTATTAATTTGCAATCATGGATTTTAAATTGTATTGTTTTTTTTTCGCTCTACAATCTATTTACCTTTAATATTATAAGCATAATTATTATTAAGTTACTTGCTTATTTTGAGGTCTTAGCTAAAATCATTCTTTGTATGTATTTATTTGTAGGCTAGGCCTAGGATGTACGCCGGTTGACATCGGACGGTTAGATGACGTTCCACTCTTCACATTCGAGGAGATGGAAACCTCCGTTCTCTCCCTAAAGAGCAACAAGGCTCCTGACCCTGACGGATTCCCAGCGAGGCTTTAAAGAAAGTATTTTCAATTAATGCTGACTTGTTGTTGAGAATGTACAACGCCTGTTTGGTAGAAGGGGTGTTTCCGGCTCCCTGGAAAACCGCCAGACTTGTACTCAACAGCAAGGGCAAAGATGATCCCGAGCTGCCGTCGTCCCACAGGCCTTTTTGCATATTGGACACGGCTGGGAAGCTGTCCGAGAAGCTGATCCGTTCCCGCCTGACTTCTGTCGTGGAAGCCGCCGGGTACTTACGCCCCCGTCAGTACGGCTTCAGAAAGGGACGGTCAACGATTGACGCTATCACCGAAGTCCAGAGAGCTGTGAAGAGAGCCGAGAGCCACAACCATTTCTCTCGCTGAGTAGTGCTTCTTGTTACGCTTATGTCAAGAATGCCTTTAACTCGGCGAGGTGGGTCGATATGCTGGATGCGCTTCGCATCACCTTTCGCGTTCCTGCATATCTGTTGCGACTCATCTTGTTGCGGATTATCTCCGCTCTCGAAGCCTGATTTACGACACAAGGGACGGAACGTGGACGATGGAAGTCACTTCTGGTGCCGCGCAAGATTCAATACTCGGCCAGGATCTCTGGAACGTTGCCTATGACAGTCTCCTGAGGTCGGAGATGCCTGAGGAAACCACTTTGGTTGGGTACGCCGATGATGTCGCCGGCTCTCATTGTCGCACGCAACGTTGAGCTGACCCAACTAAAGTTGAACCGAGCCATGCGTGTGGTCAACACATGGATGTCCGATCACGGTCTATCGCTTGATCTCCGTAAGACGGAGATTGTGATTCTTACGAAGAAGAGGATGGACACCGTCGTTCCGTTCCGAGTGGGAAGGGAGGTGGTCCAATCAACTCGTGCTGCTAAGTACTTCGGGACTATGGTGGACACCAAGGTAAGCTAGAGGGATCAGATATTCCGTACTTCGGTCAAGGCCGCTAAGGTAGTCACTTACCTTTAATAAAGGTGACTTCTAAGGTAGGTAGATAAGTGACGCTGAGGTAGCTGATGGCCTATGTCGGGGTTCCACGATCCAGCAGAAGACGTCTGTTGATGTCCGCGGTTAAGTCTGTGCTTTTTTATGGAGCAGAGGTGTGGCAGACGCTCTCGAAAAAGAGTAGTACAGGTTGCGACTCGCCCGCGAGTTCAACGTCGAGCGGCGCTCGGGGTGTGTTCCGCCTACCGGACAGAGTCCGAGCCTGCCGTCCTGGTGGTCGCCGGAGTTATCCCTGTCAAGCTCTTGGCAGGAGAGAGGAAGGCAATTTATCAGAGACAAGGCGAGATTAGCAAGGACACGGCAAGAACAGAAGAGCGCTCCAGAACCTTCCAGCAGTGGCAACACAGCTGGGAGTACGACACCCGAGGACGATGGAAGAGGTGCGACTTATCAAGCACGTCCAACCATGGGTGGAACGGGGGCCAATTCTTGACAATTCACGGCTATCTCGGTCGTACCTGAACCGGATGGGCAAGACCGGTTCACCGGACTGCATTTATTGCTCGGGCTGTGACGGCCCAAAAATCCCTAGACCCATAAATAATATTCTCAGTTTGCACCACCCTAATCATAACAATTTTACCGTCACTAAATATCATATTTTAGGGCATGGTGCTTTATTTGTAGTCCAGCCCATCTTGGCAAGACAGCAGTATGACAGTATCCTCTTGGATAATCCCACCGTTCCCGGCTCAGGCGGCGTACGGGTTATGGAATGTGCTGACGTGGTGTCTGTCATCACCAAGCGGTGCGTTGAGTTGTCGACAATGTTCAGTTTTAGTTTCATTAATGTCCGTTGTGATCCAAAGAGCGCTCCACTAATCAAGGCACCAGCGTGAAGCAGCAGTGCTCTGATTGGTTGACACTGCTTCAGCGTGCTGACGAACAATCGTCAGCTCGCCCCAGTCGGTTCTGAGTCGTTGAGTTAAAGCGCCTGCGTCTGGCGTTGCGCCGCCGCGGCGCCACCGCCGCGCCGCGTTAATGGCGGTGGCCCGAGTTTCGGTTTATCGAGTGTCCTCTGTCCGATATTAACGATATTTTGGTAGCGCCCGGTTGTGTAGAGTTAAAAGATAAAGTGTTCATTTGATATCCAAGTAGTGTTATTGTTTTTTATTGTAAAGATTGTATTTTATCGGCTAACCTGAATTAAATTAATAAATTCGTTTTGTGTTTGTTAAAATGTTTGTGTGTCATTTCATTCCCTAAGAAGACGTGCGGGGGTTATATATTGGTGTCGAGGTGTGCGGTGCGTTTCAAGAATTACGCAGATAAAGAAGAACTCACGGGCCAAGATGGATTTTGGTAAGTACATCATGTGATTTATTGTTTGATGTTAAACATTTTTCTAAAACTCAGAAAATGCAGAACTTAATCACTTAATTAGCTAGAGGAAATCAATAAAGAAGTTTTGGCGAAACTCCCGTAAGGAAATAACAACTTCCTGATTTATTACAGAATTTTGAAGTAATTTAAATTATTTTTGGAAACGTGTCGGGCCGCCATTGTCAATGGGGCTTTGCACACAATGCATAGCGTGGGTTCCCCCACTTCTGTCTTTGTGTAAAGCATGAAGACAATATGGCCGCAACTGAATAATTTGAGAAAGATCGTGACTGCAGACGACACTATTAGCCGAATCGGACTTTGATTTTTAATTGAGCCGACCGTGGTTTGAGGTAGAGGAGAGATTGCCAATTTATTGAGTAACTATTATAATATTTTGGAATATTCTAATTAATTGTTGATTTAATTAATTGTAGGAGCAAGACTTATAAAAATTAATTTTTCTGCTGTCGCCGTGATCGAGAAGGCTTGCGTTGTGAATTAAATTGAATTGATGCTTCATACAGCTGAATACGTTGAGCCTTTTAGACCGATTTGTGATTGTTGTTTGTCTATTGAAATTTTGTGTTGACAAAAACTGGTACTCATAGAGCTTTATTAATAAACTAACAATAGGCTTTTGAATTAACCTAAATTTACTTGCATGTTGTATTAACATTGGGCTAACCCTAGATTATTGTGAATCCATGGGTGTGTTGGAAGATGTCTGGGCGTCATTGAAAATGGGCCAATACATTTAAAAAGTTATTTTAAAAGGTAAATAAATAGATAACTGACTGAAAAAAATCTGTTTTTCAATTTTTCTTTGAATTTTCTTTTTAGTTAAAGTGATTATTTTGTGAGAAAAGCTTCTGGCCAATTTTCTTTGTCAGGTCAAAGGACACCAACACACTTGGTTCACACTAGAAATTAAGATATGAATTTTTTTTTTTTTTTATATTTATATTCTGAAGAGAACAGTAGTGGAGAAAGGGGGGTCTTGGGCCATTGGAATAATATCGATCCGGACTTAGGACGAAGTCACACGGGCTGACTTTAATAGCAAGTGAATGCTGATGTGTTATCGATTTTGAAATTTATTGCGGATTTTCAGCTAAGGACTTAGCCGAATTTCTAAAGTTTTTTGACTTGCAAAACTTTTGGGAATTAAATATTTTTACTTCATGACTAACAGGTGAATAGTTGAGAGTGATTTTCATATGGACGTCCGGTGTTTGTTCAGGAAATTTTATTGAGAAAAAAATAGTAGTGGCTATATGGGAAACATAGCACATCTTTTTCGTGAAGAGGGATATTAAATTAATTATTGATGTTGGAGCATTGTTGACTTAAATTACTATTGGGAAGATTTATTATTACGTACTAGGAGGTGCTTGGGACTTGTGAACATAGCCAACCCCTCTGAGTTGATATGAAATTAGAACTGCTTAGTATTTTAAAATTAAATTGAGATTTAATTTTTGAGCGGTGACCGACTGGGGTAATATTGAAACGGATAAAATTTATTTCATTTTTTTGGGGGGGACAGAGGACGTGGATAAAATTTAATAGCTCGTTGACCAAGTATTTTGGAGAGTGTTTAGTTGTAATTTTGTTATTGGATCTCCCGTGGAACTCAGGATAAGTTGGAGAAATATATATACGCGTTGCGCTCACCGATGGTATAGCGTTCGAGAGGTGAACCTCCCAGAGGCGACCAATCGCGTATGCTTGTTGTTGTTTTTGTTGGGAAATCGTAGAGAAGTTGAGTTTTTGTACACAAAAATGGGGTTAAATTGAGGGAATTTAAACTGAGAGTAGAATGGACTTCCTTATTTTACGATCTAACTAGGTTACTTTTATTAATGGAGGTTAATGAGCGATTTCTGGGTCAGATGTTTGATCTTAAATTTATGACAATTTTTTTTTTAGTTTGATTCCTTTCTTTCGGGTTACGGTGATAGCCTAGGAGATAGTCCAAATTGTACTGGGCAGTCAATAACATTTTTTTCTGTTTGACAGTAATAGGATAGAATTAGGTTGCACTTGTAGTCGCCCTCAGACAGAAGTTCCTGAGGATAGCCTACGCTGATCGAATGCCGATGGGAATCCACGACGGATGTCACTGGGATGCTCAAGAATGAGGCCTAAGTATAAATTCAAGTATCAATCGTGTGTTCATTTTTATTTTTATTTCATTTAAGTTAATAGTAGACAGCAAACGATTCTGAAAAGGGAAGGGGAGGGTGGCTTGACTGGTTACGCGTTGTTAGCAGGACTTTGATCATTTTATACATTTAATAAAAATAAATAAGGACAAGTACAGGAGAAATTTTTTGCTACAAACAACTATTATTATTATTTTTCAATAAGTTGTTATTTCGTTGAGGTGGAATCCAAAAGTGGAAGGTTATTTTGTGTTTATAGTTGAAAAAAAATCCGAGTGTCGTGCCTGCTTTGTGCAGCTGACAGCACGGTGAACTAGAGTGGAGAGGGTAAGAGTGTTTCTGGTAGGTTATATGTCAGATGGACTTAGGAACCTGACAAAAGTGAAGCTAGTGCTCATAGTAGGAGAGCGCGCCCTGCAATGATCAGGCCCTCTGCCTAGCAGCAAGTGGTAGGATGTTTTAAGTTGGGATAGGATTGGTATGGGGAAAGTTGGTTGTTTTGGTTACCACAATTTTTATTTCATACATAAACATCTTTTACAGTAAGCTAACCAGTTGAGTTGCCACCCCTGAATTAAAATATTGTACTGAATGAAATACCTAGTTAGAAAGTACTATTGGGAGGGAGTTTGATGGAAAATTTGGAGATTGTGTTTAGTGTTAAGTGTTGTTGTTGTTGTTTTTTTTTTATATGGGGATAAAAAGTGGCTGGCTCGAATAGCTTGGAGATTGCCAACTTCAACCACTTGTTTTATTTTTGTGTGTGCAGTAAGAGGGGGAGAGGGTAAAAGATTTTTTTTTCCTCCTGTCTGCCCAAAAACTTCATGAGAAATAAATTTTTGGCAGCAGTTGAGATGAGGATTGAATGGACATTGCCAGAAAGTGAGATAGAAGCGATTTTCTTTAAGTTTAACGGAATTCAGGATGCCTGCCCGACTTGTCGGCAGCTCCAGTCGAGAGATTGGGGACACGTTTGAGTGTGGTTGAGTTTGGTCTCCCCTGGTGATAGGGTTGAGTTTCTGTGTCCCCTGGTGTTATTCACCCTTGCCCGCAAGAGCGGCATGGTGGTGGTTGGGGCGGATGTGATGGTTAGAGTAGAGCCCCTAGTTTGAGCTGCTCTGAGCGCTTAGCTTCTCTAAGCCTCAGACATTGCTCGTGGAACAACGAGATGGTGAGTGTGTTGTTTTTGTTCGTTGTTCCTGGTGTTAAGACTTGAGTCTTGGTCTCCCCTGGCGATTGGGTTGAGTTTTGGAGTCCCTCGATGTTGATTACCCCCACCCGCATGAGCGGTATGGTGGTTGTTGGGGCGGATGTGATGACTAGAGCCCCTGGTTTGAGCTGCTCTGCGCGCTTAGCTTCTCTAAGCCCCAGACATTGCTCGTGGAACAACAAGATGGTGAGTGTGTTGTTTGTGGTTGTTGTTCCTGGTGAAGAATGTTTCCTGTGTGTGGTTTTTCTGTCCAGGTGCACCTGAGGAGGGAATGCCGTGCTGCTCCGTGCCAGTGCCTGGGTCGCAGACAATGCAGAGGTGCTGCCCGGACATGCATGATGAGCAGATCTGCGTGGAGAGTGACGAGCCGGTGGAGAGTGACGAGCCGGTGGAGAGTGACGAGCTGTCAGAGATGTTTGGACGTCCAGGACGAGATTGTCTCCAGTAGCCTTCTCCAAAAGCTGCTGTTGACCCTGAGGAGTCGTCACGTGTAATCGATTTATCGAGATTTATAGGGGATCCCCGGCCGTGCGGTATACCGGAAGTGTGGAATAATCCGGATCTGGACGTTGCTTTATGTGCATGCTTCGATAGTTGGCCAACTTGTACAGTATCAAATTCCGGACTTCTGATAGTTTTCAGATTTTTAGTTATTATTTTTCTTGAGGTTCAAGAAGAGACGTATTGACGGAGCAATACCGAGCTCCCGCGTATGCAGCAGCCGCGTTGCGCTGTATGGACGTACTAACCTGAACTGCGAAAGAGAATTCGGTGTGGACGAACTAGGAGTGCGTTCATCATGATTTGGTACCACTAGTCTAGATACCAGAATCCAGTGATGTTTTGGACAAATCACCGACCTTGATGGACTGTGTCAGGAATTTGTAAAATGAACTGGAAGTTTCGATTATAGATGTTATGTTAAGGATAACTATTTTGTAAATTGTTTTGATAAACTGGGAAATGTTTTAGTTGTTGTACTTTAGCGGGATCTATCCCTTTGGGTTTCAGTTGAAGGCTGGTAATAACAATAATTTCCTCATTTTCTGTTTGCTTTGGCAGTATAAATTGGTCCTATTGAAGACAAGTATAGGGACGAGTCTTGTGTCCACAG
>JAQYXR010000810.1:0-55126 GCA_030545055.2 Neoaliturus tenellus
TCATCAGATTGGGGTGATATTGATATTTAATTAAATAACCCAATAAATGACATCATTTATGTGCAACCTGTCATAGAGGTAACACATAGGTTACGCTTTTCGAATATAAAAGACAATCATGGCATTTCATTACACCAGTCCATATCGAGACACTATACGGAAAGGAGGCGGTATCACGTCCACAGCGGTTTCTCTGTTAAATAAAGCTTTAAATCGTATTCCAGTAGGATCTATCGTAAACAGAGCAATAGACGCTTTACCATACGAATTTCACATACCGGGAGGTTATCAGTATTGCGGACCAGGAACTAAATTGCAAAAACGACTGGAAAGAGGCGATCCAGGCATAAATAAGTTAGATCAGGCTTGTAAAGAACACGATATCGCATATTCCACATTTACCGATTCAAAAAATAGGTCAATCGCTGATAAAAAGCTAGCAAATATAGCTTGGCAACGAGTAAAGTCTAGTGACGCTAGTATTGCGGAAAAAGCAGCAGCTTTAGCGGGTAACAGCAGGTATGAAGGCTAAAACAGCGGTAGGAGGTGGAAAAAGGAGGGGTAGGAATAAAAAAGGATCAACCATGAAGAAACATAGTGGTAATATTAGACTAAAAAGACGTTCTACGAAGAAAAATAATAAAAAACCGACTATATGGTCAATGGTAAAAAACGGGGCAGGGTCTATACCTAAGACCGTATCGTGCATATTAAATAAAAGAAATCAATTAGTTATACCACATAAAGCATTGACCAATGTTGAATTATTTAGATATATTTCCTGTTTAAAAATACCATTTTTTCGCGGAGTATTCATGAAGGACAGTTTACCAAAGAAAATAGGGAAAAATGAGACTGGAATCGAAAATTGGGATAATACTGAAGGGCCCCGGCAACCATTGGGTGTGTTATAAGAAACTGAACAGCAATGTATATTATTTTGATAGTTTCGGTAACCTGCCACCACCAAAAGAACTTCAAAATTACTTTAAATCTGCTAAAAAACATATATTATAACTATAAAAGAGAACAACCTGATAATACTTCAATATGCGGCCATTTATGTTTGGAATTTCTAGCTAAAAGTATCAGTCACTATTGAGATGTCTTCCTATACGGTATCATTAACAGGGAAATCGTCCACTTTACGAAGTATCCTTTTTCCAGCGTTACGCTTGCAAAAAGGAGAGATTTTGGGAGGGCGGGCACTATTGGATTTTACAACTTACAACTCTATTCCCAATGTTACGGAAGGTAAAAATAACGTATTGCATTATTATAAGGGAAAAGATGCCAGTGGGGAAGTTTACAGACTAACAAGAGTGCAGGTTACCCACAGGTTCTTATGAAATTGATCATATAAATGAATTTTTGCAAACTAAAATGGGAAAAGACAATATAACATTAAAAGGTAATAATAATACGATGAAAGCTGAAATTACTTCCAAATATTATATAGATTTTACTCAACCAAACTCAATTGGTGATTTATTAGGATTTTCCAAAGATGAGCCAATTTTAGGACTGGATGTAACACATTCCGGTAAGAAAACAGTAACAATATTAAAAGTCAATAGTATAGACATAACTTGTAACATTATACAAGGAGCTTACAGGGAATGGGGCTAACACCCATATCATACATATTTTTTACCCAAGTGTACCACCTGGATTTAAAATTGTTGAAAAGCCACAAAACCTGGTATATCTACCGTTGAACACCACTTTCATTTCAGACATCGTGTTGGGCGTATTGGATCAAGACAGTAACTTGGTAGACTTCAGAGAAGAGCCTATTACGGTTAGATTACATTTAAAATCGACACTTTAATACAAAATCATGGGTTTAACATTTAAAAGCGAACAACCTACGGGAAAACGCATTAGTAGCTCTTCAGCTGTGGAGGGAGTTAACACGCGAGAACATTCATTTCTTAGAGAGAATTGGATTAAAATTAACCGATTATGGATATACTGGATATAGCGCAGGGTCCAACATTCGACGAAATCCTATGGGAAAAAGAATATCACACCCACAACCCCTTACACTTCATCGAAATTAAACAATAACGATGAAATTCGTATCCCCATACAAAATCAAGACATTTACACACTACCATGTGAAAGTTACTTGTATATTGAAGGAAAAGTTACTAAAAAGGATGGTAAGACTACTGGTACAAAAGTTCCATTTATAAATAATCCAATGGCTTTCCTGTTTGATGAAATTAGATACGAAATATCAGGTGTAACAGTTGATTCCACTAAAAAAGTAGGTATTGCAACAACTTTAAAGGGGGTTAACATCTATATCACCTAATGAAACAAACTTACTACAACCTGCAGGATGGGTTTTACCTACAAATGACACAATCAGTCCAGATGCAAAGGGATATTTTGATTTTCATATTCCATTACGTTTGTCTGCTTGGTTTTGCTGAAGACTATAGAAAAATAATATTAAATGTTAAACAAGAATTAGTTTTGTTGAGATCTTCAAACGATAAAGACATTATTAAAGCTGCAGACGGTACAACGGATGCAGACCTTAGAATGGAAATTAACATTAGACAAAATTGTATGGAGAGTTCCACATGTTAAATTAGCTGACGAGCATAGGATGCTGCTATTAAGAAAGTTAAAGGCTGATCGTGATATTGTAATTCCTTTTAGAAGTTGGGAATTCCATGAACATCCCCAGCTTGCCAACTACGGATCGTCACACTTGGACTGTTAAAACATCTAATTATGTGGAACGAGCCAGGTATATTATATTTGGTTTACAAACAGGCAGAAGGGACACCATCACCAAACATGCAGGTCAATTTGATCATTGTGACTTAAAAAATATTAAAGTCTATTTAAATTCACAGTTTTTCCCATACGACAATTTAAATGTGTCATTTGCTAATAAAAAGTACAGCATATTATACGATATGTATGCAAGATTCCAAAGTTCATATTACGGTAAAACAAATGCACCTTTACTATCACCAGAAAAATACTTAGATGGTTACCCTATAGTTGTAATCGATTGTTCTAAACAAAATGAATCGGTAAAATCGTCAAGTGTGGATATAAAAATAGAAATGGAATTCAACGCGGCTATACCGGCTAATACAACTGCATACTGTTTAATTTTACATGATAAAATCGTAACATACACACCTTTAACTGGAATTGTTAAAAATGTATTGTAAAAAAAACCGGTTTTGTTACATTCCAATGAATTCCGCGTGTATAAAAGCAGAGCGTTCAGGTCGCTTCTCATCAGTTTGTTGCCTGTTGTTGTATGGGTAGCATCGTATTCAATATGGCTTCTCCTAGTGGTTACACCAGAAAATGTAGTAGATATTGAGAAGGAGATATCCGACTTTTTAGATCTTCAAGGTCAACCGAAGGAGATGAACACAACCCTTGCAGACAACTACACGCTAGTAATAATGTTGAGGAAAAAGGTAAAAGAAGAAAGAATGTACAGAAGAGAAAAAGGGATATTGAAGATAATATTTCTCCTAACATATAGTGAGGTATTCTTGCGAATATTTTATCCAATTTCATCAAGTTTGGACAAAAGTGTTTTAATCGGTGTTATGAAATCGACGGATTATTCACCTACTGTAATTTTAACTCAAGGACCCAAATGATTTTGTTCACCGATAGTGCTTTGGGAATCTTTTATGAAGCACTTGCATCTGCTAGAATGCTATTTAACTAGTAACATGTATGGAAGAAAGACAAGAGTAGGACTTTTGGATTCAAATGTGGAAATTGAAATTATAAAGAATCGTGGTGACCATCAGTTGCGGTTTAGAGACACAACAATTTATGATGACAAGATTCAACTTAATCGAGAAGAGTTTTTTATTCTAACTTGTGCAACTGAACCAATAACAAGATACTTGAGACAACTGGTGTTTTCAAGTTCGATTATTAAAGATTATCTGGAAGACACTTTGGACAAACAACCGGACGCACCTATATTGTAACGGGCCTGTGGATACTTCTATATTCAATAGGGTTCCTCATGAAGTACAAATGTGGAGGACAATTGGAAAAGTACGCTCAACTACATAAGAAATCATGTAAAACATGAAGAAGAGGAACAAGAAGGAGGAGAAGAATCAAGTGTTAGTGATGAAAATGAAAACAAGGAAAATGTAAAGATGGAAACCTAAATGACAATCAACTACACAGCAATGGTTAATTTTTAAAAAATATCAAACACTTTGTGGGGTTAGGCCTACTGGGGACGGTGCCCACGTTAAAATATACACCAACGCGCCAACAACTGTACGGCCAGGTATAAAAGTCGTACCTACCGTGGTGTGGAAATCAGTTGACCTTTGGACTTCGTCATGAGCAGACGAGTGATCTTCGCAATGGACAAGGAAGAAGAACAAGTAAAGTCCAAACCTGGTATAATTGAGTTCCAAGCGTTTCGGGGTAATGATGATAGATTTATCATAAAAGAACTTGTGTTTTTCGACATCAATACAAGTGTTCCATATACATTTTTGTTCAAACCACATGTTCTTATTCATCATTAACTAGCAAAGCCGCTACTACCAACAGGTGGATTTCAAAATATTTCCATCATATCGATTGGTATGATGGTTTTGCAAGTTACACGGACTTGTATCACATCATGCATCAGTTTTCAAACAGGTTTACCGATATTTACACAAAAGGACTGGAAAAGAAGAGATGGATCGAAGAATTTACTCATGTTCCGGTTAATGATGTGGAATTGGATAAAAAATTACAAGTATACGATGGAAAATGTTTGTATTTGTACTAAAAGTCCAGAACATGAAAAAGATAGACATTGCGCTTTAAAAAACGCCTATAAACTCGCATCTTACCTTCAAAGTGGGGAAATGGGGGAGTGGTGGGGGTAACGGGGGTTATATAAGTGAGGAGCAGACCGGGACCTGGCATGAGTATTACTCGAGATTCCGATGACGACAACATCTCCCAGCAAGAAGACGAAGAAGACGATCTATAACTCGACCATGGCATCTCACCAGTTCCTGCAAACTTTGGTTGAGCAGTTCAATGCTCACTCCAAATCTACCATACTACCCGTCAAGAAGTGTTCGAACTTAAAGACGAGAAGCACTACATTATCCACGCCATGAAGAAGATGGAGACTACAGTTGGAGAGGCCATCTGCTGCAGTCTTAGCGAGGCACCATTCACTCCGGGGGATGAGCCCAAGTTCCAAGTCTACCTGCCGAAACGGTTTGTCCATCTCCTCCAGAACGAGGATCTGCGCTCCATCCAACCCGGCTGTCTCTACCTGGTTTCCCACGGTTGCACGGGTAGCAATTCCACCGAGTTGACCATCCACATCGCCGACAAGCAGCAGTGTTAGATTTAAGTTTTACTGTTGTACATATGTTATTGTAATGTTTTATAAATAAATAAACCATAAAAGACAAAAAAAAATACAAAAGACAAAAAATGCAACATATCAATATGTGAAGTTTGTCACATATTGATATGTTGCATTTTTTTTAAACTTCGCGGGTGACCTTGACCTTTGACCTTTGCATTTCACAGTTACCCCCACCACCACGCTACAAGTCAAACCTGCTTGAATGCAAACATCCCCACCACTTTTTCATATACCTCCAAGCGCTGTGCCTCATCTTCATTTCAACTCCAGCAGCCAACCGAACAACATCAGTATGTCTCTGAACGTAAGCTGTGCCAGCTATGAGGAGGTGGCGATCAAAACGCAACAGGAGCTGAATCACTTGTACAAGGAGTTGCAGCTGATGGTGGCACGAGGCTACCGTATAAACGTGCAAGAATACGCTTGCAATATACGGAATCTTCGGCAGCCGAAGGAAGAGCCTGGACATTCCTCTTCAACGACAGCTTCCTCACCGGCGTCGATGAAGACCGAGCCAGACAACTTGGATTACTTCAGCTGACTAGCAGTTGTCTTCCTTGTCCTTACAATTGTAGAATATGTTTATTTCTTCATTATATTAAAGAAGTTAAAGAGCAAAACCACCTATCGTGTTACTGACATATATGCTCAGTAACAAGATAGGATTTTTTAAAACACAATTTGAATGACCTTGAAACTTCCCCCTCCACTGATTCGCTACCCCCCACCACTTCACTGTTGATATATATGAGACAACACAATTAGATACCTCATTCCTTCTTCAACAGCCAAACCTACAACATCAACAATGGCTAACCTACCAACAGATGAAAGATGTCCTCACGCATGCTGTGACTTCGTACACGAGTTAGAGAAGAGGATGCAAGAGAGAGGGCAATAAGAAGAAAGCAGATCCACTCAGAAAATATCATGATAGTAAACGGCTATCTTTTGTTGTTCGGCCTTATTATGGTTGTACTGTTCATACTGTACGGCATAGTTACATGTGTCGGCAAGGTTGCAGAAGAAAACGTCCGCCACCATCAGTTGGAAAATTTCAATGTTACTTTCTAGGTTTTTCTTTTTTTAAAACTCCGTTTTGGATGACCCTTGAAACTTCCCCCACTACTTCACCACACCCCCACTACTTCACCATGTTCCTGCATGGGCCTCACATCAAGCGTCATTCCTTGTTTGGCAGGCCAACCATGGCTGACAACACCATCACCCCGGCTGACTCCACTATTGATGTTGGAACAAGTACGGGTTGGACACTGGTCGATCGACAGTTTGCACTATTTAGAAACAGTTTGTCAAAGAATGAAAGAAATACTCCGGGACAACCCTGGGATCATAATACAAATGAATTTCAACTATGATTGGTCACAAGTTACATTGCGGCAGGAGGACAACGACGGTCAGCACTCACCGCAATACTCACCAATGTCACCGATTTACCCATACAGTGAATCTGATGCGGATGAAGATGTATGGAGACAACGACGAGGTTGATGGGGAGTGACCTTCTTTCCTTTTTTTAAAACTCAATTTGGATGACCTTGAACTTTCTCCATCCACTCCTTCCTTTTTTTAAAACCCAATTTGGATGACCTTGAAATTTCCCCCCTCTACTTTTCGATAATGTTACAATTGACTGCAGCTCACCTCATTCCTTGCTTAGCTACCATGGCGGACAGGACTCTTTCTCAAGTTGACTCCACTACGGACGAAGCATTTCCCTTGCGGTGGACCGTTCCTTTACAAGATGCGACAGAAGTGGAAGTCTTGTATCAAAAATTACTCTATGTATTTAACGGGAACCCTGGACCTCTTGAATGTAGAATGGATTTGAATTTTGATGCAACCAGGGTCGGCACAGAACCTTCAACTTCAAGCCAACCTCAGCAACGAGATTTTACACATTTATATACTCCAATATCACCGGAAGATGTAACTGTCTGCGAGGTTGACTCAACTACACGTTATGTTCAGCCAAAAGCCTTGGGTGTTGATTATTAACAATGTGTACACAGTGGAATTGGTATGTAATAGATTAAAGGAGTTGATGGTACAAGATCCCGCGCCTGCGCTTTCAAATAGACATACATTTCATCTGGGGAGCACCTGCGCGCGGGGCTCTTCGTCTGACAGATCTCCAAGTACGACGGACGAGGAGGAGGAGGACGACTAGTCATCTTTTTTAAAACTCTGTTTGAATGACCTTGACCTTTCCCCTCCACTGAGTTTATTTAAGGTGCACTCTCACTGACTACAGCATCATTTCATCGCGCACCTTCACCGCAGCAACATGGAGAGTCAACTCAACTACTGTTGCGAACAGAAATGTTTTTCATGGCCGAATGACATTGATGTGGTGGATGGCCTGGCTTGTAGAAA
This sequence comes from Neoaliturus tenellus, assembly GCA_030545055.2. NCBI lineage: Eukaryota > Metazoa > Arthropoda > Insecta > Hemiptera > Cicadellidae > Neoaliturus > Neoaliturus tenellus. Next base: position 7,799 of record JAQYXR010000810.1, read on the forward strand.
CATGTGAAGCTTTTGGTCAGTGCATGTGTAAGTGCAAGTCTTGGAAGAAGCCAAAACCGGAGTTAAAGACATTCCATTTGTACCAAATGAGAGGACATAAGTACACTTGTTGCCCCTGAATGTTGCATTGAATTTAAACTAAAACAGCTAACTGGCTGCAAATTGTGCAACAATCATTTTGCAGGTTTTTGCAAACATTATTTAGGAGCGTGTCAGTACAGATCAACTTGGCATACCGAAGCACTCACTATCAATGAAATCGCTATAGACTCACAAGAGTTAGTCTTTCTACTCTTTGACTTTTTTAAAACTCCGTTTGAATGACCTTGAAATTTCCCCCACCACTTCCCCATATATCTAGAGTACGCAGGGCCCGGAGGTCAGTCGCTTGGCGGCTGACCGTGTTGTGATCCGTGTTGTGCAGTCTGCTGTGCAGTTTTGATTTTAACCAGTTCAAGGTCACCACACTTAAACTCTGGCAAAAACGTCAAGCTGTTAAAGACAATCCTAGGTCCCAGATTCACAGTCAACCTCAAGGTCATCCCACTTTAACATGTAAATTTAAGGTAGCACCAAAACGGTGCTACCCTGGCTTGACATTTTCAAGTTTCCCGAGGTCATCGCAGTTTCCCCCCACCACTTCCCATATACCTAGAGTGCGCGGGGGCTGGACAGTCAGTCGCTCGGTGTCTGTCGTAGGGTGCGCATCGCGGTTACAGTAATGATGAAACGCGGGAGTTGTATCGGTTCAAGGTCACTCGAGCGGTGTCACATGACGGTTTAGGCAGAGTCACGTTGCAAACTTTGAGTTTCCTCGGCACTTTTGCTGTTTCTCGTCTAATTTCGCTCCAAGTCGTCAAGGTCATTGAAACCTGACTGAAACTCGGAGCGTAGTGCAAGAAACAGCAAAAGTGCCTAAAAATTTTAGGTTTCAGCGTGACCTTGACCTTTGTGACATCGATGACGTCATCTTGGTGACGTAAGGGGTGATGACGTCATCGCCACGTCATTTCTGCAACGTGATGGGTGTGACGTCACAGAATTACGTAATTGGTGATGACGTCATCGATTGCGTCATCGGTGACGTCATCGATGACGTCATCGGTGAGGTCATTGACCTCGATGACGTCATCGCTCGGGTGACCTTGAACTGAGCCAGCTCCCGCGTTTCTCCACTACTCGATGGACTGCGCGACTTATCAAGCAGGTCCAACCATGGGTGGAACGGCGGCATGGGGAGGTGGACTACTACCTGACCCATTTTTTGACAGGTCACGGCTATTTTCGATCGTACCTGAACCGGATGGGAAAGAACGGTTCACCGGACTGCATTTATTGCCCGGGTGTTCCCGACGATGCGGAACACACATTCTTCCGCTGTCCCCGTTGGGAAGGGCCCCGCCTGGAGGCCACACAAATATTTGGTGCATTTTCGGTGGACTCGGTCTGCCAAAAGATTTTGGAGGATGAGGGCAACTGGGATTGTTTGTCACAGTTCGTCCGGGGCATCCTCCTGGAAAAGAAAACCGATCTGGACCGCGAAGTGGCCCAGATCCCTTGGTCGAGCGGCTGGATAAGGAGCGAGCCCGACGGGCGTAAGCCAAATTTAGGCCTAGCCTGACGTAATGTGATAAACAATTCCAGGTTAGATTCCTAAAGAGTAGAGGAGGTTTTTTAGTGGGTAAACCCGTTTTTTAGGGGAGCCCCACACTACAGGCTGGCCACCTGTGTGCTTAATGCATTTTTCCGCCTCTCCCTCAAAAAAAAAAAAAAAATATATATATATATATATATAAAACACTATAATATCATGCTATTTACGTGTTATAGTTTTTTTACATGTTGTAAAATTCCTTTGAATTTACTGCATTGTTCCAATTGTTTACAATAAGCAACTTGCTATTTTTTTATAATCTGTCAATTGGGATTTTGTATAAAAAGATGACAGGTACAAACATAAAAATTAAGTAAAATAGAAAATTGTAAATGTACAAGTAAAGCCTTGTATTAAATATGATTTTATACATTTTAAGGAAACATTAATATATTATCTAAGGTCCTACATGTTTATTTTTTTACTTATCAGCATTTTTTTATATTTGCTATTTAAGTAGTAATGGATTTATATTTTATTACATGGAAGAAGACAATACATTGGTGATTTACTTATTCAATCAATGCACAGTTGTACACAATATGATTAGTATTCATCATGTATATTCCAATCGTTTCATCAAGTCTGATGACTCATATAAGACAGATTTCATCAATACTCTGAAATTTCAATAAAATCATTAATGCATAATCAAGGAGTCTAAAAACTTGTTATGTTAAATATCGTATAGCTGAACGGAACAACCCACATTAAAAGAGAGAGTATAGAATATGTAATAGTTAACATGAAGGCTAATAACAATAAATATTTTGTAAATAATAATGTAAGATAATTACCAAATGGGGAGTGACGAAAAATGTTTTTTTAATAAGCTTAAATGTAAGACTCTAAATACATATTCAGTAAAATATTATTTGACTCTAAAAAAATATGGGGCTATAGTAAAAGAATAAATTAATTAACTTTTGACTTAAATTTAATGTTTTATTTGTAGCATTGTGTGTGTTATTGTGTGTGTTACATCTACATAGTAATTTGATATTAGATTCGCAGAGGAATCAGCATCACGTGTCAGAAGCCCGCCAGCAACGGTGTAATCTAAATTATATACTCCCAAATGTGTAACTGACTCATCGGGGTATCAGAAATTCGTCAAATGTCGGTAAAGTAGATCTCCTATATATCACTTACTACAGAGTGATTCCCAAGCGAGAACTAAACTTACCGACCTGTATTATTAGTGGTGCGCGTCGCCGAATGAAAATAACCGAATCAATCGGTTATTGCTGCCAAACAGACTAATTCGGTTATTTTATTCTGATTCGGTTAAATTAGTCTATCCAGGTGATTCGGTTATTTTTTTATTTGAATGGAATTAATGTTTAGAATAATTCGGAAAACACGACGACGGCTCATGAATAATCATAGCCGTTAGTTTCTATGTTACATATGTTTGTTTTACATCTGAATGCCATTATGTCTATCGTGATTCGGTGATTTATTTTTATTTAAATAGAATCCAGTATTTCAATGTTTATAGAATAACTTAATCCCGGTGTGAATTATTCATTGAACTTGACCTAATAACGATCCGTTTAGGATTTAAACAAAATCAAAAACATCTTATTATTTATAAATTACTTATATTATTTATTAATTTATTTATTTGGTCCATCAAAAACAAATGTATTGTTTTGTTGATCATATGTTTAAGAGTCCCTGATAGCTTTATTGTAACATAACAAATGTTATTATAATGTAACAATAGTCTTAGCGGATATTATTGGTGTCAAATGAAAGGTTTGCCAGTTAAATTTAGGCTACTCTAACTTTTACGTAACTTATTTGTATTAATTTGTTTATTGTATTTATGGTTTCATATAAATAGTTTTTGCGTTCATCGTGGGATTTTTTCACAACTTCTAAGATTATTGCAAACAGTGCATGAGTCCAAAACAGTAGTTGCGTATAATTAATAACATATAATTACGTAATAACGTATAATTAATTAGTAAGTTTAAGTCGGTTATTCAAGCTGGTCAAATTAGTTGTTTGTTGGCACAATGAATAATAACTAAAAATGATTCGGTGATTTATTCAAATAAAAATAACCGAATAACGGCGAAAATAACTGACCGATTATTCGGTTATGAAAACCATTCGGTTATCCCATCACTATGTATTATTGAGAAAATAGCCAACATACTGGGAGTCGCGGATTACCGAAACACCCTTTTTAAGAAATTTTATAACAATAACCAATTGTGCCTTTATAGGTAAAGCGGTCTATCCACCGAGAGTAATTTCAATGTACAGGGTGTATCTGAAATTACCTCTCCAGACCGGAAGTCACTGATGTCAAATACAACCCTCACTTTAAATATTTTTTTTTTTTAGTTTTACACGGTTTTTAAGAAAACTTTACAATTTGATCTTGTACGCGTAATTTTAGCAGTTTATTGAATATTTGAGGTTGAAATTTAGATTTTCCTCATTCTTCTCTGAGCATTTTAGGTTAAGCAAAAATGTCTCGGCACAAAAATGTCTTAGACTCTTTTAAATACGTTTCCAACAAAAATTGTCAGTTTTATCCAAACTTTTTTTTATTAAATTTACAACATGACGTCTTAAATTATATACTCCCGAATGTGTAACTGACTCATCGGGGTATCAGAAATTCGTCAAATGTCGGTAAAGTAGATCTCCTATATATCACTTACTACAGAGTGATTCCCAAGCGAGAACTAAACTTACCGACCTGTATTATTGAGAAAATTGCCAACATACTGGGAGTCGCGGATTACCGAAACACCCTTTTTAAGAAATTTTATAGCAATAACCAATTGTGCCTTTATAGGTAAAGCGGTCTATCCACCGAGAGTAATTTCAATGTACAGGGTGTATCTGAAATTACCTCTCCAGACCGGAAGTCACTGATGTCAAATACAACCCTCACTTTAAATAATTTTTTTTTTTAGTTTTACACGGTTTTTAAGAAAACTTTACAATTTGATCTTGTACGCGTAATTTTAGCAGTTTATTGAATATTTGAGGTTGAAATTTAGATTTTCCTCATTCTTCTCTGAGCATTTTAGGTTAAGCAAAAATGTCTCGGCACAAAAATGTCTTAGACTCTTTTAAATACGTTTCCAACAAAAATTGTCAGTTTTATCCAAACTTTTTTTTTTAATTTACAACATGACGGAGATTAATGAACATGTATTTAAATGTTTAGTAAAACTAATCACGTGATAATTGATGTTTTATGATGGTATATTATTTTAAATGAGGTTCTTAGACATTTACATGTTTGGTAAGTTCTGTTATATGTAAAATGTTCAGACATAATATATGTTAAATTTTCCCCAGTTAAAAAAATAATGTCATGCTATTTATTATTCTAAATCAGTATGATTAGGGTTTAAAATATTAAATTTTAAAGTTGCTTCAAAATTACGTCTGGTCCCCTCTGTATTGAAATCAGTGTCAATCAACAGAGCAAAGTATGTTTACCTACAACGGCACAGTTTGTTTTTTTGTTTTTTTTTTGTACAATTTTAAAAGAGGTGCAAGGTTGGTATGGGACACCCGGCAAGACAGTATCATATTTGCATGATAGTCCTCCCAAAAGTTGGTCCTTTATTTGGGATGGCACTTAATTTCTAACGAACTCATTAGGAAGTACATCATTGACTTTACCTGTTAGCATGCTAATTTAAATTTTACAATTCAACTAAAATTTTAACTATAATAGCAGACTACAAAATTGATTTATCTTTTAGTGCGTACTAAGTTAATGTTTAATTTAAAAGGGTGGCAGTACGGTATTTTCATTTAAAATAAAAAAGCTTTTTTATTTCCTGCCCCAGAAAACTATCTGATTTCAAAATTTAGCGACCAAACATTTTTACCCAAAATAAATATGACATATTTTTTTCTACTCTAGCGGCCAAATTATAACATCTAAAGCAATCCTCGCGAACATCTTTCAAGTTACTACAAGTTTGGTTCTATGAATTTTTGCCCCCCAGTCCACACAATTAAACATAATTAAATGTTTATTTATTTTTGCGGGGAATTTTATCCCATGTAGACGTATTTTACTCAGAACCTTCACTTTGCACATAGACATATCTTGCACAGTACCAATATCAATAAAATTATCAAACTTAAAAATTATCATGATGATTTTCAATATCACGTATTCTTCTTTTGACTGTGAGTCGGAACGAATTGCTATATCAAGCAACTGATTGTTTTACTTTGATTGTTATTTACTGACCTGGTCCTACGGCTAAAACATACATCCTTTGATGTGTATGGTAATTTTAATATTTTAACCATTATTTAACATACTTTTGTTAGTAACTACTGTATTATTGTATTTAGAAGCTTGAAGTTTTTTTATTTGCCTTGACAGTAATTTTTTTAGGAAATTAGATAAATTTAAAAGTTTTACACCATTAAAAACTGAAATGAAGGAATTGTAATGAATGCCAATATTACATTATGTATTTATCATTGAATGTTCAATATTACTGGATCGTTATGTTATTCCCTGGAATTTCAACACAACTAATTGAAGGATAGTAACTGAATAGTATTTTTGTAAATAAAAGGGGTTTTTGGCAAGTTTTATCCACTTTGTTAAGATTTCCAATTATTTTGTTTTAATGGAATTTTTCATTGTTTTCGATGATCTACTGCACATTTTTTATGCAGTTAATCCATTTAATTTTTTTATATATTTATTTATACGTATTTTATAATTTTAAGTAAATACTTATACAATACCTACATAATAAATTTATTCACAACTCCATTAACCTTTATAGAATTCGGGGGAATTAGGGTGGGGATTTGGGGAAAGAGTCTCTAAAAACGAGTCGTAGGCGAATATATTTTCATTCCTTAGATTGACTTAGTTGCATAAGTTCAAATTTAGGTTATTTCTGCAGACGTAGGAGTTAATTTATGTTATAAATAAATGACAAACTCATTTATTTTGCTATTTTGCTCATTTACAAACTCTTATATTTATATGTATTCTGTTCATTATATGTGACTTAAACAACAATTAACGAATTTCTGGGCAACCCCTGAGGGGGCATGGGGGCGGAGCCCCCATCGAGCCGTAGGCGAGTGTATAATGTATAATGTAGGATGCCTGATGTCTACTGGCTCCAATAATTAGCTGCTTCTTGATATACAGTATACATGTCATGATTTTATAAATAACTGGATATTACACTGCGAATTAACTTTAATACTAATAGAAACAAATATTGAATACAATTTTAACACGAATTTGTTATCAAATAAATCTATTTGCTAAGTGTAAATAATAGAAATTTCAAAATTTTATGCTGCCAGTTTGTGGGGTATCTCCATTCTAATACCGTAATTACTTTGGTTTAGAGTACATGTTTAAATCAAAATATTATAGACAGTAAATTGACTATAGTGAATCAGATTTACAAAAAAATATGTACATATATCCTATTCTCTAATAAGGAAAGGTATATTTGCATGTATTTAAGGATGTATGTATGTACGTTGTTTTATGAGGTTGGCAGGACTGACCTGCCTGATTCACCTGGAGTGGATTGTTGGTCCTATTTGTTTATCAATTTGAGAAAATTTTAAAGATTTGAGACTTTAATTTTGTAGTGCGGATTGGCTTTGGAGCATCCGCGGTTAGTTCTATCTGTATCGTGTATGTGTAAATACGAGTGTATGTGTATCGTGTATGTGTAAATCAATCTACTAGCGGGCCAAGCCTGTGTCACCATTACACGCATCGCTTCCCCGGTGCCGCCAGTGTGTGGGACATCTCCCTTCTCATATTTCCAGGCCACAGCACTGTGTTCGCTTTGCTAGGCAGCTCCGTCACTGAGCTCCTTCAGTACCATCGATGCAGCAATAGTCCTAGAACGCGTGGAGATCACGAACTGCTGCTTTGAAGGCGCAGTGACCCAGCGCACTTAGCAATTTTTCTCTGATTTCACTTTTGCCAAGTCTCTCTAAGGTAATGGAAAATATTGTTGTAGGCCAACTTATTGATTTTTTATAAAGAGCACATTCTGCCAAGTACACAATCAGGTTTTAGAAGGGGCACATGCACTGCGTTGCTCAATATAAGTGATGCATTTTATTTGATACTGATTTTATTTGACCCGAAACTAAGACTTGAACTAAGAGCCAAAATGCGTATCAGTAGATAATTATGAATAAATAAAAAATGAAAAATAGGATGCTCTGGTTTTATTTTATATTCCATAATAACTAATGAAGCGCAAAAAACTAATGAGAAGTGCAATATTGACAGCTTTAAATTACTCACAAACATTTAACTCTCAGCCATAATATACTCATTGCCAAACTAAGACACATTAAGTTCAAGAGCTTTTTTCTAAGATGGTTTATTTAAGTGACAAATCACAGGTCACGAGAGGAGATGGTCTGCATTCTTTGTCATTACTAAAGGCATCCGGTGTTCCACAAGGGAGTTGTCTTGGCCCAACTCTTTTCAACCTGTACATAAGTGGAATTGAAAATGCACTAGAATTTGGATAAATGAATGCTAATGCTGATGACTGCCAAGTAATTATGTCTTTTAATCCAAAATAAGTTGTAGAAGCAGTCCAGTGCATGAATAATCTGCCGGAAACTGTATATCTGGCGTATAACTATAAACATATAATATGACGGTTTTTTTATAAAACCAGTGTCCAATCCAGTAAAAAATTAATTGATGACTGGTCAGAAGTTTATGGGCTAAAATTAAATAAAAAAAAATGTTCTGTAATGCACTTTGCTACCCCTGAAAATAATGAACAGATGCATAGGAATTAAATAACTGTGAAAAAGACAATATTTTTCTGACAAGTTGTGAAATAATTAAGGTACTCGGGGTAATTATTAATGCTCAGCTGACTTCTTCAAGTCATGTCAAACAGATATGCAGTCGGGTTACTGACAAATTAAGAGCTCTCAACAGATTTAAACACTCCAGAAAACATAAAATTAAAGTTGGTCAAAGCACTAGATTTCCCACCATACACTATTGCTTACCAGTATTTGGGCAAAGCTTTACTCGGGAGCAGAGTGTAATGCTTCGTAGGGTACAAAATGGCTCTTTGAGGTTTGTCTTCAATTAAAAAAGTATGACCTTATATTAAGCTACCGAAACATTGTTTTGATGGCATCCGTAAAAAGCACCTGTGACAAGCAAGTAGCTTGAATCGTTCAAAACACACTCACTTCAGGAACACCGAATTATTTAAATGGAAAACTTAAGTTAAGAGCAGCAGTAAGAGAGCATAGAACCCTGCAGGCCTTGTTGGCTAGACATTTCAAAGGGTAAATTGGAAACAGGTAGAAGAGGGTTTTCCTATTTTGTTCCAGCTGAGTACAATGGTATACCAAGCCAGTTAGGCACTGTCTTTTAGGAAATTTAGGAACCAATTAGACATTGTAAAGTTTTGTATTTTTTCTCAGTTGTAACTTTTATGTATATAGTATACAGTTATTTTTATTTCTTTATATGTTTGACGTGAGTCAATTTGAAATACAGTCTTATACTGAAATTCACTGTAAAATAAATACCTTATTTATTTGTTTTTACGTATTTATGTATGTACAAGGATTTTAAAACGGCTTAAATGAATATTTTTAATCTTTGTAAATAACTTATTTGTGGAATAAAATACTATAAATACATGTTTGTATTAAAAAAAAAAAAATCGTTATAATCTTTAGTTGAAACTCTAACGTTGGTTTATATAGTTAAAAATTAAAACAAATAAATAATGAAAACAGTCGAGTCAACCGTCGAAGTGGAGACCAGGTGTTCTAGTATAAACATAAAGTATACAACAATTAATCGATTATGTTTTTGTCTTTAGCAAGTGAACAGGTATGCAGAAATCGTGTGTTGGGGTTGGTTTATCGCAATTTCTATTATGTTTCACTATAACTAACTATTGAAGATAAGTAATATCTTGATAATAGGATGTTTCCTTCTGAACACAGTGATTTTTTAACATGCAATAAAAAGTTGAGTTTTACAACATAGTATAACTCAAAACGCTATCATAATATCGATTGGTTTATTTATTTACTTGTTTTATTATAATTTTTTAAGAAGAGTTTACAAATAATACGCCTGAGAGTTTAATTTGACTTTACTGAACCGAGCTTTTATACAACTAAACTATCTTCTCTATCATAAGTACGATTTCGAAAGGCACAAACTATTTTTTATTCCCTTTCGATCTTGACTGTCATTTAAAATTCACACACCAGCTTTAAGCAAAGTAAATTCGCCTTTGGCCATATGAAAGGAGAGTCTGATACATAGTAGAGAGCTGCTGTACGGACAATGTTGCATGTAAATGGCCTCATTACCTCGACCATTATGTAGCCTTGATGTCACCGCGGATTTAGTGTGTTCATTTTCTGTTTCTCACCCACACTGTTATAAACATATTGGAGAATTAAACTCATAAATAGGTTTAAGTATATTTAATCAATGGTTTATATTGACTTAATAGCATTTAAACCAACATTATTGATTATTTTTACTTTTTTTTAAACAGGCGTTGGTCAAAGTAAAAATATCTTAAAACCAAAAAGAACAAATTACACAAATAAATAACAATAAAATTATATACTTGAAATAGCTGTATCATATTAAAATTTACCTAAGGGTTTATTTAATTTACACATATTTTTACAAATATAAAATAAATCAATCATCCACCTTATTTGTTGTCACAGTAAGACACTTTTACCTCTTAAATGTTGACAAAATTAATACAAGCATCATGTTAAATAAAGACTTTTCAATTTGTTATCAGACATAAAAAGTAAAGTCGATAGCCATTGGGGATTCATTTAACCGACTCACAATAAAAACAGATACTTGGAAATTAGTGAGGTACGTTTGGGCCATTAGGGTTAGAGAAAGTGTTCAGCTAATTGGATTTGTTTAATTCATGAATTTGCCGTAGAAGTTAATGCAAACTCCTGAATACAAATATCTGCATTTTCAATTTAAGACTTTTAATTAGTTACTATTTTAACTTCTCTTCGTTAAGGATTAACTGCCACATTGTAAATGTAATGACCATTCTTCTTTGAGCTGGATAGTAATATAAAAATACAGGAATATGAATCCCCTCATTACAAATATTAAAATTAAATTTCCAATTACAATGCTGTACAATTTTACGTACACCGAGATTATTCTCATAAAAATATATTAATTTGATATCATATTAGTGTGTAAGTTAAAAGTTTAGTTTTCAATTTTTTGTTAGAGCATGTGTAATATTTCATTATCGAATTTTTTGTAACCTTTGGAAATATAAAATCTTTGTTTAAACGAATGTTATTTTTACGCTAATATAAGTTTCAGACTAATATTGGCTCAATTTACATTAATATATCTTCATATGAGAAAACAATTACTAAGGCTTAGTTTAAGGTAAATTTAAAATGGCGTTTGTTTAAGAAAATCTGTATTCAGTTGTAATTTTGTAAAAAAAAAATTGAATTAAATATAATTAATTATATCGAGGGTAGAAAAAGTCTTGAAAAAAAGTGTCTATGTATAAAACAAAAACTTTGCAAATCGGTTTCGAGAGACAACGTCTACTTCTTAAACTACTTATTATCCTTGGACCTCCAAGGGGTAACGGTCCACAAGGACGCTGAAGAAAATCTTAAACGTAAACATGGGTCAATACGTGCATCGATTTAAAGGTCTATAAGAATAGAGAACAATAAGCATAGGCCCTACCCGTCCTCAAAAGGATGATCGAGTAAAACATGGCAGGCGATCAAACTTTACATGGATATCATATTGCCGAAATAAAAAAAAATGCAATAATTCCTGATCCACTCGACTTTTTGAAGTCTGGTTTGTGGCAAAATTGCTCAGAATGCAAAGTCCTTTAATGGTGTATTATATGACGTGGCCCAATGCAGTTTACCTGAAGATTTCCACTAGGGATGTCCCTAAAGAAAGTCTTGGGAAAACTTCAATGGCCTACATACATAATTTTAAAGGGGTTTGAATTCTAAGTAATTTGCCAAAATCCCGACCTCAAAGTTTCAAGTGGATTAGGAATTATTGCATTTTTTTTGTTTTCAGCAATATTATTCTAATACAAAGATTGATCGCCTGCCATTTTTGACTCGGTCAATCGGTCATTCTTTTGACGTCGGGTTTGCGGCATTGTTCTCTATCCTCAGAGGCCTTTAATTTGATTTACATATTGACCTATGCTTACATTTAAGATTTTCTTCCGCCTCCTTGTGGACCGTCCTCCCTAGGAGGTATAAGGATAATAAGTAATTCAGGGAGTAGTCTTAGTCACTCAAAATAAATTTGGAAACTTTTAGTTTTGTTATTTTAGTACTTTAAAAAAATATTAAATTGTTTCCAGACTTTTTTCCTCCCTGTGTAGTAAAGCAATAGGTAGGTTATGTAGCCTATAATGAATGTATAGAATATAAACAGATTGTTGTGTTACATACATGGTCATTCTATATTTGCAAGTTATATATTTATACCCTTTAAAATATTTCTTGACCTCTTGAGATTTCACTGTAAGAGAGTTTATAGCGGAAATTGCTTTCATAACAAAACTCATGAATATAAAGTGATAAGATAAGAGTGAAAATCTTAACTCGATAAGTACCTCAGGTATAATCTTAAGTTCATTGATTCTGTGGTTTATCTTAAGAAATTCTTCCGGTATTTGTTAAATTGAGTAGGCCTAATCAGTGAAATAATAAATTTGATAAATAAAATTCTGAACGGTACCTAATTTTCTTTTGCAATTTAAGATCTGAAGTCATAAAAAATTATGTTAAAATATTAATACATGTATAACATCTTAACCTATATGAATAGGGTGTTAGATTACGTAAATTTCGCATCGGAAACCCCTAGACCTTTTCTTAGAATAATTTCTTAATCCTTTTTTAGCCCCCATGCCTCAGGCCAGGACCACAATTAAGTCCAGGATTAAGTACCATCGACATGAAAAGATTTTTTCTGAGTTTTGGATCTCTTTGGTTTTTGCATAGCAGATAAAATATATTTATTTACAAAAAAATATATGTGTATTGTTAAGTGTTTATGTTTCAATTAGTTTTTTATTTTTGATAACTGTCGCAAGGTGGGCTATATTTCAACACCTACAACAGCTGAGGATCGTCAGTCGTTAGCCCGAAACATGTCCTACTAGATGCAAGAAATTTAACAACTTATGGCAATAATAAATTCTAATAATTACAATAAGAATGATTGTAATAAAGATAAATAAAAATGACTTACATTATTAAATTACAATAAGATTCCATTTTACAAAATGCATGGTGTTTAAACATTGTTACAACATTTTTGCCAAAAATATAATAATGACTAGAGGTCCATTAACAAATTGGGCATTTTGAAATATATATTTTTTTAGTTTGTGAGAAACTTACAGTACAATTCGAAGGAAATATGTGACGTTAAACACTGAACTATCATTTCTATATGAAAATAAAAAATGCGAATTTTTTAACAATATCTATGTTGATTATGCAGTGACAACGTTCTGCTTTTGTTAACAATCTGACTTAAAAATTCCTTTGAAGTATATCAACTTAAGTAACAATTCGAATTTGAAAGTTCAATTATAAAAGCAGGTCAACGTATTTGAAAATGCTCTATAGAAATAAAAAAAGATTAGGGGAGCAATTCCCAAAACAAAATACCAATTTTAATTTCAATTTGCACACGAGTTTAATCATAAACTTTAAAATAGCACCTCAACCTTAAAAATAATACGGTAAGTCAAGAGAAAAAGGAATGCAACAGCCGAAACCGTTATATAATTAAGAAGATAGGCAACTATAATTCCTAATTTTATGAAAATCTAATATTAATACGCAAGCATGTTTCATTTCCTCCTTTTTTCTCAGCTCGTGGGCATCGTAGGATAAATCCGCGCATACCGTTAGAAAGGTATAGTCCTGTAGATGAGCAGAAACACATTCTAATTCACATCGGACTACAGGGCTACGCCCCACAGGCTTTCAAAATTCCAATGTTAATCTTGTGGATAAAGGAGAATTGAATGAATCATTTGACAGCTGTTGTAAAAACAACTGCTAGAAAATTAGGAAGAAAACAGATGTTTTAGTTCTAAAATGTTTTTAACTTCTTGGGTCCAGATCAACTAAAATTTTTATCGATGGCGATCTCGATGATTTCGATCAGGAGGCGATCTCTAGTTTATATTATTTACCTTATTTGATTTTGATTACAATGATAACTGATTTTCGCATAGCTTGTCGTCCTCATTACCCAAACATATCAAAGTATAAGTATAAGGAAAACAGAGACAATCAAGAATTGCTATAAAAACAATGGCACGAGCAGATTGTCGTTAAACGCTCATTAAATTGGATTTGTGCCCAAGGCGGAAGTCGTGGGCGGGTCAGGACTGTCCACGTGACCGGTTTGTATCACGTGACTCACCGGCAGCAGCAGTCGCCGGGTTGGTCGTGTAGTGTAAAAACAGATGGCATGGTGAAGTGTAGTGTGAACTGGTTGTGTACAGTGTTTGTTGGAAGTTAGTGTATATGTTAAACGTTATTGCAGTTACTGCAGACAGAAAAATAATTTCAAGCTTAATGAGATAAAGGAGAGTCGGCAAGCACCCTTGGAAGTCTCTAGACCCTTCACTTACGACGAGCTGGAAGTGGCGATTGATGCGATGCCAATTGGCAAAGCAGCAGGTTTGGATGACATTTTCCCGGAGTTTATAAAACACTCGGGTAACAAGGCTAGACAGTGGCTTCTGGAAGTTTTTAACACCACTCTGAAAACCGGCGACATGCCTGGGATATTTAGAAAATCCAAGATCATAGCTATCCTGAAGCCCGGAAAGGATCCAAAACTGCCTGAAAGTTATCGGCCTATAGCTCTTTTAAGTGTTTGTTATAAGCTGCTAGAGAGGTTGATTTATAACAGAATCCTCCCTATTCTCAATGCCAGCATTCCTGTCGAACAAGCTGGATTTAGGCCTGGTCGCAACTGTTGTGACCAGGTTTTAGCTCTGACTTCTTTCATTGAGGATGGGTTTGAGCGAAGACTGAAAACCTCTGTGGCTTTTTTAGATCTGACTGCAGCATATGACACTGTCTGGAGAAAAGGCCTCCTAGTTAAATTTTACGACCTTATTCCTTGCCCTTTCTTGTTGCGTCTCCTCAACTCAATGCTCTCCAATAGGATGATAAAAGTATATCTGGGACGCAGAGAAAGTACGTTTAGGCAACTAAAGGATGGCCTGCCACAAGGGTCAGTGCTCGCCCCACTGCTCTTTAATGTGTATACTGCCGACATTCCTGTAACTCGGTCCTTAAAGTTTATATATGCAGATAATATTGCATTGGCATATCAACACCAGCATTTTCGACAAGCTGAGAAAACACTAACAAATGACCTCACGACCCTCGGTGAATATTTTGAAGCCTGGAAGCTAAATCCAAACCCAACAAAAACTGAGGTTGCTTGCTTCCACTTGAATAATAGACTGGCCAACCAAAAGCTTAAAATCGTATTCAACGGAGTTGAGTTGAAACATAATGACCACCCACAGTATCTGGGAGTCACTTTAGATCGGTCTCTCACGTTTAAAAGCCACTTACAAAAAACGGCAGCTAAGGTGAGAACCAGGACTAACATTGTCCATCACCTTGCTGGCTCCACATGGGGAGCTAACGCACAAGTTCTGCGAACAACTGCTCTATCATTGGTATATTCAACTGCTGAGTACTGTGCTCCCGTGTGGTTAAATAGTGTGCACGTTAGAGAGATCGACGTCCAGCTAAACAGGACCATGAGAGCCATTAGTGGTACACTCATGGCAACTCCTGTACCCTGGCTCCCAGTGCTGTGTAATATCGCTCCTCCTGAAATAAGACGAAGGGATGCACTCATTAGGGAATACACAAAGATCTTATCTGCTCCACAGCTGCCCATCCATGATTACCTACCCCAGAATGCGGGCCGATTGAGGTCCCGAAAACCACCTCTACGAACAGCCTCCCAGTTGATGGACTCGAACTTCACCATCCATACAAACTGGACTTCCTCCTGGATGCTTTTCAAGGTCGGAACCATTTCTTGATAGATGACCCGACCGTAGCGGTAGGTGGTATGAATCTTCCTCGGAAGCAGTGGACTATACTCAATCGTTTCCGCACTGGAGTGGGAAGATGTAATTATTGGAAGCACAAATGGGGAATGACACAAGACCAGTCATGCGACTGCGGAGCAGAGTATCAAACTATGGAACACATAGTCGAAGAGTGCCCACTGAGTGCCTTCCCCGAAGGATTGGCCGGTCTGCATAGCTCAAGTGAAGCTGGGCTGCAATGGCTTAGCGCCCTGGATTTAGCTCTATAAAGAGAGATCTAATTTTTATTTTTTATTTTATTTTAGTGTTTAGATTTTTACTTATACTGACTCAGGTGCTCTGCACCGCAGAATTTATTTAATTATTCTCAAACCATGGTGGCAGGCTGAATGAGCCATACGATATATATATATATACGTTATTGCAAATGAAAATGTGCTATCGTGATATCACCAATTAATGTGTGTATATTAAAAACATCTTTGAAAGGTAATTTTGTGTTACATTTATATTTATAATATTTTAGTAGTGTTTTCAGATGGTAAAGTATCATTACAAATATGTAAAAATATTCCGTATGACTTCAAGAAAATGTAAAAGTAAGTTAATTATCTTTGTAGGAATATCAATGTAGGTTATAAATATCATAAAGTCTTTTTCTATTTTATGTTTTGCCCTAAGTTAATGGTTTCAGTGGTTATTTTACAACAACAAGAATGTTTTCTCGCTCGGGATCGTAACTGATGATGCTCTTGCACTTTAGCTAAACTTTGGCAAACTAAGATTACCTTCAAGTCTACTTGACAACTTTTCCATCGTTCACGAAATAAGCAAGTTGTTTGTAAAAATCCCGAGTCGATCGAGGTAATTATTTATTTGAGCGTTGCCAGGCTCTACATTTTTTTTACCTTGATTAAAAGTTCTACATGTTGTGTTTTATAAGCTAGAAACAGATCATGCAAACCAAATTTTATGAGTGAAATGTGTTAGTTTAACTTGTGTTGAAATTGGTTTGTGAAATGTGTAGAAATGCAAAAACATACATAATTTTGTTTATAGTAAGCATTTTCATACCTGGAATTACGATGAAAATCCAATAAACTGAACACAACTGGTGTGTAAGATAAGTAATGTGGTTATGCGATAAGGCGATAAGCAGCCGCTCCTTTCTCCGCTCCCGGTGCGTTGTCTGGCCGGCCGTCTGGACGATCAGCTGTTGCACATTGTACGTACTTGCAGAGTAGCGACGCCGCGGCGCGCCGCCGCCGGCCAGTCTATGCGTGAGCGGTGACTCATCAGAGACATCTTTCAGTGCGGTGTAAGTCAAGTATGTGCGAACCCTTTATTCGTGTTTGTGACAATTCATGTGAAATAACTTATTAGTGGGATAATATTATCTGAATCAGAAGAAAACGTTCGGAAATTTCTATACGATCATGGTGTTCTACCCAAAAATGAAAAGTGCGAAAAGTATAGCCCAATGCGTTTGGACAAACACCACATAATTCGTTGCAACAAAAGAATAACTGTAACAAAAAAATCGGAAAAAGGTTTAAAACATCAATGGAAATAGTATTTCTCCGTATAAGTTAGTGAAAGTTAAACTGTCCAATTCACTATGTTTTGGTTCGATCATTTAAAGTTTGTTCTTTCAAAACACAAATCCTTTTGCAGACTCTAAAAACACATATTTCATTGTAAAACAACATTTAGAATTTTTAATCGTGGTAGGGAAAAGTTAGAGCCCTATTACACTATGGCTTAACTACTTTGTACAAGGAATATATTTTAAATTGTGCAGAGTGAAAAGGTTTGATAATGTCACAAGTTTACAATTCTACTTGGCTTTTATTGTTTATTCTTCTGTTCAAAGTGCTGATTATTTTTCTATTATGGTGTAATATCGAGAAAAAAAATTACTGAATAAATACATATAGATTTATTACTACCCTTTACCATATAAAAACTGATCATAGTGTCTAGAAAATTATGTACCATACTAAAATTAACTCGGATTCAAAGATAGTTTTATTTGGTTAAATTTAATCATTATTGATAAAAATACAAAAAAAGGATTGCCTTATGGAGATGGTAAGTAAGTAAGAGATGGTAAGTAATTGATTGTTTCAGTTGTAACAGCACCTGAACTATCACACTCTCATTGTTTATCTTCGCTTGTCTAATCTAGGATAATGTCGAGTGTAGATTGTAGAAGACAGTCAGTTTGTATTTTAGTTAGTTTTCCAACGAACCTGCTTTAGTTCAGAATCTCAGAGCTGTGGTTGTAAACTGTAAGTGTGCACATCTCAACTAAATTTAAGTGATATATAATTAAAAATGTGTCATAATTTGTTTTTTTATACTAGGCTCACTATTATTTTATCACATTGTTACATTGTAACTGCAATGTTTAATTTATTTCAGATGTTTCATTAGAATCGAATCCCTAATTTTTGTGACATACATCAACTAAATGTTGAGAGATGTCTAAGCCATGCTAAGTTTATCTATGTTTTTTACTTGTGCTTTATGCTTTTGCAATGCAACAAAGTTAGTAGTGGCAAAATGTGACATTCAGGATAGTTTTATTTGTATTTTCGGTATTATACATTAAATTTATTGCGCCTAGGGTACCTAGGCGTTCCACATATTACCTAGGGTTGGGTAGAAAATATTAGGATTACGATTATTTTATGCTAAGCATTTTATAGAATGCCCACGGAACTTTGGAGATACTTTTAATATCTTTTGTCTTGTCCATAGTGATAATATTTCAAATAAATACATGTCATTTCAAAGGTCATAGCTCAACATAAAACATTTACTCCTCTCTTACTCCTTGATTTCATCTCTGCGTTTTTTATTCATCCTAAAATTTGAAAACTTCACCTTAAAATGTATCGTATAATGTGCTCTTGAGACTAAAATTTTTTCCAGGATTACGTTTCTTGATCGTGTTTTGTCCAATCTCCATATCTCTCGTAACTTTCAGCAAACCCAAACTAAGAATGTTTAAGAGGTTTAACTTATTGCACGTTCAAGATCTTTTAATGTACGGTTTTGGCACCTGCAACTTTCTACTCGTGCTTACTTCATTATGGCTTAATTCTAGTTTATAATCAAACATACACATCGGAAAATAATAGTTTTCTTTCTAAAAGTGACATTATAGTCATAAGGGTCAGTGCCAAATATAAAGTAAATCCATTAACCTATAACGGAAATACAAATTAATACTTGTAGAAACAAAATGGAGGCTAGTGGCTAAACGAAGGATTTTTGGACCTAGGTTAAGTTGATATTACTTTTTTTGTTTATTTTCATTAAAAACTTCTTCCGAAATTTCTGCATTTCGTCGTGTATCACCTTATTAAGAAAATAGTTCTAAAAATATTCTTCCCATTACATAAATGTTGTCACTTCAGGGTACAATGGGGTGGAGCCAGAGTAATTTTTATACTTGTGATGTGTTTGCCACCTTCTTTGGCCCTCAACGTCACTTGTTACCCTCTTTTTTGTATATCGGGATATTCCGTTAAGACCAATTTGCTTACGGAATTATATTTTTATATATGCGCATTATCTATTTAATTTGTTTACTAACTGATGATAAGTCATTCAACAAGTAGATTACTAATCGATACAGTTTTTACGCAGCTATAGTAATTAATTTGTTTTCAGATGGGTCCCAAATTAAGGTTCATCCTGCTGTTGCTAGTCATTTCCTGGTCGACCTCGGAGAGCGCTCGCATCCTCGCCGTCTTCCCCATATTTGCATGAGCCATCACATGGTCATCCAGCCGATACTGAGGACCCTGGCGGAGGCCGGCCACGAGCTAGTCGTCTACAGCCCCTTCCCGCTCAAGAAACCTCAGCCCAACTACAAGGACATCTTCCTGGACACAGTCAAAACCGACCAGGGCAATGGTGAACAACCTTATGCATGTGTTCTATACAAGTTTATTATAACATTTTTAATACTTGAGAAATTATAACCTTAAGTAAGAGAATCAAATCAAATCAAAAACAGCTTTATTTTGTTAATATATGTTCATACAATATAACATGGGCAATTGATAAAGTATTTCTTAATACTAAACTAACTTATGACTAACAGATTAAGAATGGCTAGCTTAAGAAATGCATCGCCAGTTGTATGCCAAACCCCTGATCCCTATAAAGTTCAATTTCTCAAGCAATTTTTTATAACCATATAGTTTCAAAAGTCTTGGCTGAGTATAAAAATAAATTTTGACAACGTTTATTTTTACTAAGAGAAAAATTAATATCCGTCGAGATTTTTTAAAGCGCATCAGAAATGTTTTTAGACCTCCGAAACCCAAACTGGTCTTCTGTTATTACTGAGTTAACATATAAATATTTGATTTTGGTCTTTGACAACTCTTTCTATTACTTTTGAAAAGCACTTAACAAACTGATGTTGACGATAATTGGATTTAATTGAAATGTCACTTGATTTACACTGAGGAATAACTTTATTTTGATCATTTTGCCTCCGGATCACTGATTAAATAATTCAAAGTGTTAAATTACCCTATTTCCGTCAAGTGATCCGACTTCGTCGCTGTATGAGGGCGACCGGTTTCGACCCTAACAAGGGGTCATTTTAAAGCGTTTATAGATGTAGAACTTCACTCATACGAGGTCATCATAGTCTTAAAAACACAATTACAAACACGGACACGAACTGACGAACGGACATTTAACACAAAATACATTTAAAACGTGGCTACAACAACAACTTTCACAGCGCGGCAGGTACAGTACGGGTGCAGGTCCAGGAATAACTTTGGCAACTTTGAGGGCATCGGGGAACACGCCGGACACAATGCTTCTATTAATTTATAATATGGAGTAAAGAGCCACATAGCGATTGGAAGTGTTGCTTTAAAAAGTCTGCCGATATGCCATCGCAGCCCGGAGCTGATCCGCCGCACAGGCCAGTAACATAGTGCAGTAGCTGGTAATCAGTGATTGTGCTAAGAGTGAAATCAGCGTCGATCGTGTAGTCTTCGTCATTGACGACAGGTGAACCGCTCGAGTTGATTTTCGAGGCCAAGTTGTATCCGACTTGGGAAAAATATTCATTGAACTCATCGGCCATCAATTAATTGACACAATTGACACCAGTTGAACAATTAAACGGTAAATTGTTCAGTTGGAAAAATGCATTTTTTTCATTTTCCTACTTGCAATTTCATTTACTGTATTAAAAATAGGATTTTTATTTGAGTTGCTTGGTTTTTATCTGTAATAATTATTTTATTTCTCTGAATAAGATCATTGAGTCTATTTCTGTTACAAATATAAAACCGTTTTAATTCAATATTAAATTGTTGACTTTTTAATCTTTTACTGAGTTAATTTCTTGTTTAAATTGATTTTATTTATTTATTTATTTCAATAATTTACATAACAGCTACAGGCATAAACCTAAAACAGCTGTCTCGACTAACAAAAAATAACAAAATACAAGAATTTATAGTATAGAATACACGCATAATTGAAGTATAACAAATGACAGTCCTGAAAAAAATAACATATACAAACTAAAAGAAAATAAAAATAAAATACAACTAACTCCACATTTTGAATGGTGTAAAAAATACATATAATTGTATCCACTATTATAAAAAAATAAATAATAACTATCGTGAATTACACTGTGCTTATAAATAATAATAATTATTATTAATGATTTGAAAATAATACATACAGGTCAAGAATAACTACTCCTTAATATTTCTAAACATGAACTTTTAAAAACATTGAAGCTATCGTTAAATATATCTAATTTATGTGAATTGGCATTGATAAGTCTTAAAATTCGGTGTAAAGAAAAATTATAATGGCTTACAGTGTTACATCTGGGCAAGGAAAATGAAATAGATGGCCTTAGGTTGTTTCTTAAAACAAATAAACTTAAGGTACTTAACAAAATTTGGCAATTAATATTGAAGTTTATTAAAAACAAAAGACAATATAAATAAATTTCTTCCAACTGAGAGTTGATAAACAGAAAAATGGCTCTTGATTCACAAGTAGGAAAATCCCACTGGCAATAAACATTAAATTTCTTAAAAAATAAATATCGAAGAAATTTATTCTGAATTATTTCAATTTAATGGATTGCTGTAATGTGACTAGGAGCCCAGACCTTAGAACAGTATTCTAACCTGCTTTTAACTAATGAATAATATAGTTTAATGATTGCTTCACAACTACTGAATAATTTTGAATTTCTAATAACGAAACCCTGCATTTTGTAAGCTTCATTTGCTATGTAAGTTAAATGATCGTCAAATTTCAGTTCAGAATAAAAAACGACACATAAGTCCTTAATTTTGAAAACTTGTTCTAATTTTTTGCCATTAATTGATTAATTAAGCAACATCAGATTTTTTTTCCTATTAAAAGACATCGAAAACATTTTTTTACGTTAAGATATAATTTATTCAAAAAACACCAAACACACAATGCATTAATGTCGGCATGCAAAGATTCGACGTCAATCTGATTCTTTATGGGTCGGTATAGTTTGAGGTCATCGGCATATAGCAACGACTTACAACGCGTCAAAACATCTGGGAGGTCATTTATAAAGATCAATAATAAAAAAAGGCCTCAAGTTTGATCCTTGTGGAACACCTGACGTACTAATGAAACTATTTGAATTTAAGTTTGAAATACTAACTACTTGAGATCGATTCTGTAAGTATGAAGCAATGAATTTAGTAAAGTTAATTAAGAATCCAATATTGAATAACTTTTGTAATAAGATGTCATGATTAACCTTGTCAAAAGCTTTAGAGAAATCCATGTAAATAACGTCTACCCTTCCACCAGTATAAAGTTCCACAAAAATATCATAAGTTATTTTATCAACCCCTCTGTAATTTACGGTTTTATTTTCTTCATTTTATGACTTTTCATGGTTTAAAATTTTTGAGAACTGTCACGAAATTCCCTCAAAATAGCAAAAAGTTTTTTACACGATATATTAACATCAGCAATTTTTTAACTTGTGTCCTATCACAACTATCAACCAGTTCTCCCAATTGAGTTTTGTCAATGTAAGATAAAGGAACATCTTCTGCGGAAGTTAAATGTAAATGTTTGAGGGTAGTTCGAAACCAACGCATTAATGGTTAGTTACGAAATTAATAATCGCAGTTGTCTTTAGATCGATCGAGTCAAAGTGATTGATTAACATATAGTTTAAACATGTCTTACTATTTTCAGAGGCTCTTACCATTTCCAGAGATTGTTATGGTGTCCAAAACATAAAGAACATTGTATGATTTTGAATATAGGTTCAATTAAAATTTGGTAAAAAATACCGGTTTTTGTCTAACAGATGGTAAAATAAGACAATAAATATACTTGAAAATAAATATATTTTCATACAAGCTAAGTCATATAACACCTTACTTATACACCATATATTACCTTAGTTATATAACAGGCTAGATATTTCAAAAAATTCATCAATAAAGTAATTTGGATTAGTTAAAAACCTTCCTTGAGAAGTGACCAAAGCTGCGTTGAGTCTTTTCACATGTAGCTGTCTAAAAGATTTTGTATTAACCCGAAAGTAGTCGTATGTAATTCAACCAATAGAATATAAGTTCTCAATATATTTACAAATTCCTCATTAATGTATGCCTTTTTCCCACAGTTAGCGAGTACATATCATCACTCATCAATATGCCGTATTGGAGATGCCTGGACAATATGCTCCCCATACATGATGACTTGCTTAAAGGGACTCTGGGAAACGAAAAAATTCAGTCACTACTTAAATCGGATGAAAATTTCGACTTAGTAATCACAGAAGCAACTGTCGCTCAAGAGTTCACCTTTATTTTTGGTTACAAGTTCAAAGCTCCGACGATCGGGATTCAAACGTTCGTTTTTCACCAACAGTGTTGTGAACACAAACATGGGAAACACTCTGTCAATAACATCTATACCGGAAGCTTGCTTTCCTCACTCGAACAAGATGACGTTTTGGGAGAGGTTTGTCAACGCGTTCTCTATCATCAGAGGTTACCACATGTACTACAACGACCACCTTCCGATGGTGGAGAGGAAGATGAGGAGATATTTTCCGGAGATGCCACCCCTGCAGGAGCTCAGTATCAACTTCTCCCTGATGTTCATCAACGACCACCTGACGGCCGACTACCCCCAGGCCCGGCCGCCCAACATGATCCCGGTGGCGGGCATCCACATAGAGCCGGAGAAGCCGCTGCCTCAGGTACATTGTTAGTGCTGATTTATTTTATATTAACATTAATTTTTTTTTATTTCTGAGGTGAGTTGGCTTAGTTTTAGATGAAACATCAGTATTTTGACTTCAATAGGGATTAGTTGAATATAGTAATCGGTGTGGCAGGCTTTAGTTTAAAAATAATATGATTATGAAATAAGAGCAATATTTTTTCAATGATAGATGGGTATTTCGCATATTCTTTAAGTCAAATCAAATCAAATTTGTTCGGCAGTAAAATACAAATTCATTACAAGCACTATCATACCAATTTAGTCCCACATGAGCCACAAAGGCTTGTGCGTGGTGACGAGTCCTTCTTGTACATAAAAGTGTAGTGCATCTTTAATTCTACTAGAGCTAGTACTAAAATAAAATAACTAAAGGAAATTGCAGAAAGTTCATACGTAGACAAGAATTTTGGCATTAGAACTTGGATATTACAGACGAAAACAGCAATAAAGTAAAGTTTTAGTGTGAAACAATATTAAAATAAAAGTTAAGGATTAGTAGTAGTGTAAGGTATATATTTTTATATTCACGAGGATTATCTTAAAATACGTAAATACAATTAGAAATTTACAAAATTTAACGGAAAAAGGTACGGTTGTATTATAAAGATTCATACCAAATATGAACAGAATACAAACTTTCGTTAAGGATATAAAATTACTATATGAAAAAAAAATGTTGGCTAGTGGTTGAACGATTTGTTTTAGAACCCTATTTGTACTATGTGTTTTTCTTGTCTCGACACAAGGAACGAATAAAAAAATGGTTCTTGAGAGTTGCGAGACACCCTGTATATTATACCAATCGTAAACAGACCATCAATTTAATAAACTTATTAAATAAGTTTTTTTATAAAAAAAATCTTGCAAAGGCCTTGGGATTTTAAGTTGATACTTCTAAACAATTAGTCAATAAGTCTATTTTTCCATGATTGGGTTGTATGTTATCGTTATACATAATATTGGTATATTATGTATATTATTAATGAAATCCTTGAGGAAAACAACATTTTTGTTTTTCTTCAACAGCTCTTAAGAGAGACAACAACCATTCTACTCATTAGTTAAAAGAATATTTAGTAACTGCAGAAATATCATTTGTTTAAGGAAATTAAAAAATTTATGGACGAGGCTAAACATGGAGTCATTCTGTTGAGCCTGGGAACTCTAGTACCTGACGACATGAGACCTAAGAAATTCTTCGACAGCTTAGTTAACGTGTTTAGAAAACTGCCACAGAGGGTGCTTTGGAAAACGAGGAAGACAGACATCGAAGGTCTGCCGGACAACGTGATGGTAGTGCAGTGGATGCCGCAGAGGGACGTGCTAGGTGGGTCTTACTCTATGCCATATTTATTGCTTTTATATGTTTTGCTTTTATGTACGCCAGAGGCTTTTTGATGGGGAATTATTCAGTGCACAAAATACGTTTTTAATTAAGAGCCGTCGAAAAAAAGAGAGTTACTTGGGCATCGTTGGTTTCGAACCGTGACCTCTTGAGCTAAAGTCCAAGACGCTAACAGTTAGAATTGATAGATGTCTGTGGTGCGTTGTCTAACCAATAATGGGTTCCATTGCTAAAAGCCTTGCAGAAATAACGTAATTCAGTGGGGATTTCATGAAGAAATAAAAAAAAAACTATAAAACTGTCATACCGATAAATATTTGTTTTTATGAACCAATAAACATCCAACAGGTGATGTTATGGTTATGAAATGCAATACAATAGAACGGTATAGTATGCTGTATAAATGTTGGTGGTATGAACACATAAGATATTAAACTATTTCATTTCAGCCCATCCTAACTGCGTTCTGTTCATCACACACGGCGGACTGGCCAGTCAACACGAGACCATATACAACGGTGTCCCCGTCATAGGCATCCCATACTTCGCCGATCAACACCGAAATGTGGGGTACTATGTAGCCAAGGAGGTGGGAGTCAGGATCATGCCAGACGACATATCGGAAGAGACCATGGGCAACGCTATACAAACTGTTCTTGGAGATCCAAAGTAAGTAATAAGAAGGAATGTTTATTATTATGTTTTTAACGATAAAGAATTTCAATCTCAATGATAACCTTTTATACTCTGTTGAGCTTATTAGATAACTATGTCGAAAGGTATGATATAGAAAAGAACTGATAACCGATCCCTTAAAAGAACCGGTACTGGTACCGATTAAGAAATTTTTGTACCGACACATTACTAAAGCCTGTGTTATTTTTCGTGAGTTGGAGAAATCTCTAGTAGCATTCTGGTTTTATTTATATATCTGGTTAGCCCCTTGGAGCATTTAATCATATAAGAAAATATTTTATAATTTTAAATGAAGACGAAGTAAGAAATAAATAATTCAATTTCTAGTTACATAAACATCAGTACAGGTACAGTGACAACGTGAGGCGACTGTTCCAGATATTCTGTGACAAGCCCATGTCGCCCAGACAGGCTGTGTGGTCTACTGGACGGAGTAGGTGCTGCGTCACAGAGGTGCTGGTCATATAAATGTCTCCCTATCTGTCCAGATACCGTGACAACATGAGGCGGCTGTCCTGGATATTCCGTGACACGCCCATGTCGCCCAGACAGGCGGTGGTCTACTGGACGGAGTACGTGCTGCGTCACAGAGGAGCTGGTCACCTGAGGCCCGTACTCTTGGACTTGGCCTGGTACCAGAGGACTCTGCTGGACGTGGTGGTCCTACTAATGGCTGCCGTGGTTATTCTCACTTGGACCGTATACAAGCTATTGAAGGCAGTGTACATGGTGTTCAAGGACAGGACAAAATTGAATGTGAACAGTGACAAGAAAATTAAATAAATTATTATTATTTTTATACATTGTAAATAAGTTATTGTTGTTTTTTTTATATATTGTTAATCAACCCGTCCATCTAATTGTAGCCAATATATTTTAATGGGATGTTCCAAATGGAAATAATATACATAAATCCATTAGTCTTTCTTATATACTTTATGCCATTTGTTTATTTCGTTGCTGTAATGGATAACTACACAAATAACCGGTGATTACCTCATGAAATGTGACATGGACATATTATGTATCTATTAATTATATAGCCTCTTCCCTTCAAGGAATGGAATCAAGGACCATATGATTACGGCGTTGGGACAGTCATATATACACGGATTGTTCATGCAACTTATTAGTGATAAAATGTTATGTGCATTCAAAAAAGACTGAGTGTGGGATCATAATCTCCAGCCTTTGTCTAAAATCATAGCCTCCAGTTTTTAGTCTAAAAATAATAGGTAGCCTATTCGTATGATATAGACAATTGAAATTTCCATGACGTTTCCTCCATGTTACGTGAGATGTGGGTGAAGCTGTTTAGTTCTGGGGCATATGTAATTTCGTGGGATTTTGAATGAAGCAATTATATGACTGGTGGCGATAGGTAGGCAATGACATGTAGAATCGTGTACTACCGGGTGTTTTGTCTGAAAGTGTGGCCGAGCTGGTGTATGACGTCATACTTCCAAAATGGCCGCTAACGGAGACATTGATACCTTTCTATCGCTATAATTTCTTTACGGTTGATTTTATGAAAACTTTTTTAATGTTGTTTCTTATTTATAACATTATAAGGAACAAAAAAGGGAATCCAGCTTGAGGAACATGCCGCCATTTTGAAAAAATGGCCGCCATCGTGGATCTGGTCCTTTGTGTTTAATATTAATGCATAAAACCACTCCTAAATGTAATAAAACCGTACAGTTTTCTGCTGATAATTTAAGGAAGGTAAGTACTGCATTCTGACTGGGTAGTAATTTTTTGTCGCCATCTTGGATCCGCCATTTTGGATAAGGTAATTTTTTTATGTAAACATAGTGATGTGGCACATCATTTCACACTATTTTTTCATGCTGATTGCATTTTCGAAGCCTGTTTTTAAATATATTTATTCATTTTCGAGATATAATCAAAATACTATTCTTTCCTGTATATTTCTTATGGACATTTTAAACTTTAATTAATATTTAGGATTATTTTTCACATAATTCCGGTTCTGGTCTCAATATGCAGTTTGTTGAAGTCATAAAACACTGCAAGGCTTCAATTTGAGCTGCTAATCATTCAAATTGAGACCATTCATAATCATTCTATAGAGTCCTTATTGAGACTGATTTTCTTAAATTTTCTGATGATCTTAAGATCTACGCTAGAGTCCTCTCTACAGCCGACCAGTTAAAGCTCCAGCAATCGCTGATGATCGTCGTGGATTGGTGCAAGGCAAACGGCATGGAACTCAACGTATCAAAATGCCGCATCGTCTCTTTCTCACGCCAGGCGGTCACCTTCAACTTCAACTACAACATTAATGGTGTACCTTTGGAAAGAAGCTCCAGTATAAAGGACTTGGGAGTTATATTCACCTCTTCGCTAAGTCCCTTAGAACACATCACCAGCATCACTTCAAGAGCCTACTCGCTTCTGGGATTTATCTTCAGATCTACCAGGCACTTCACAACACCCCATTCCCTGCTGATCCTCTATAAACTACTTTTCCGACCAATCCTTGAATACGGATCGGTGATTTGGACGCCCTTCCAGCTTGGGCATGTGGATATTTTGAAGAGGGTGCAGACCCGTTTTATGAGACTTCTGGGAGTTCGTCTTGGTTATGCCTATTTGGAAGCCTCTGTTGCGGAGCTGGAGCTGCAATTTGATGTGCAACCACTTGACCACAGGCGCAAGATCTCCGACCTCCTCTTTCTCCACAAGCTTGTAAATGGCACACAAATCGATTGCCCTGCACTCCTGAACCAGATTGGGTTCAACATACCAAGAGGAACCAGGTCGGCAAACGTCTTCAGCCGCAAGTTTCTACCCACCTACTACGCCATCAACTGCGGCCTGTCTCGTCTGCAGAGGCTGGGGGATAAGATAGCGGCCGACTTTGACTTCTTCTTCGAGCCTCCACTGCTGCTTAAGAGGAAAATGTTGATGCGTCTTTAGTGCCATTGGTGATGATGCTTAGGTGGTGCCATTAACGGGCCACACACTGCGAGTGTGTATGTGCATCGGTAGTGTGTGCCTGTATTCTGTCGAGGCCCAAGTGGTGTCACCTTGTTGCGTCTGGTGGCGCCGAAGGCTCTTGTTGTTGTTGTTACCATATTGCTGCTTGTATATTGTTACTGCTCTATTGTTATTATTATATTGTTAAGGTTGGTTTGTATTTAGTTTATGATATGTCATCACAATTGTTGTTGTTCATTGTTACTACTAATTTATGTTCCTATTTCTTTTTGTTCTAGTATTACTATATGTTTATCTATATTGCCATCTTGTGTTTATATTAAGTATATATTTCTCATGTAAAATGGTGTAACCGTTGGAAGAATAAATAAATAAATAAATAAATAAATAAATTTGATGAATTATAGGCGAGTTATAAAGCTCAGTTCATCAGAAAACCTTTTCTTTTTTTAAAAACAATTTAATTTAGTTAATTATTTATTTCTTGGGTTATGATCAAGATATAATGATCAATTTAGTTTTAAATAAATCACAAAAATATTGGCTTAAAGCTTAGTCATGATCTGTCATTAAAGCATAAAATTAATAAATTACAAATGTTGGTGATGGAGAGAGCATTATGACTTACCCTGTACGAGTACGATAGCTCAAATGAAAGTCAATTTGTAAGTTAATAAAGTTTAGATTAATGAATTAATAATAATTTTAACCCATGCATCAAAATTTTAGAGTCAGTGTCGACTGTTTATTGGTTTTTAGTTTTACATGTTGGCTACACTGTCTAAACAGGAAAATATTCATTTGTTGGCTGATCAATTGTTTAATTTTTTTCAATACATATACAATAAAAATACACTAAACGTGCACCAAACTTTCTTAGTATTCACTGTTCACATCAATCTCATTATTCGCAAACAAATAGTAAATAGTAAACAATTGATCAGCTGACGTTAAATGAATATTTTCCTCTTTAGACAGCGTAGCCAACATATAAAACTAAAAACCAATAAACAGTCGAAACTGACTCAAATTTTGATGCATGGATCAAAATAATTATTAATTTATTAATGTAAACTTTATCTACAATTTATAAAATACCACTCACTCATGTATCAGAGTATCTCCATAACCATAGGATATAGAGGGTTAAAATTTGGCATGGATTTTCCTCTTTGCTCAAAAACGCTTTATATGCTCAAAATGTACTTTAGGTTTGAAGTCCTTTTAGGGCTCTGCCCCCACTGGACTTCAAAATTACTACAGAGCCTACGGGGTTCAACTTTAACGTGGATAGTTCCTTTTACTAATATGAACTCACTTAGAAATGGTTATATGCAAAAATAGTTTTTAAAATCATTTAGGGTTCTGCCCCATCGGACTTCAAAATTACTCAAGCACCTACGGTGTTGAAACTTGATTTTAAATTCCTTTTCCATATTTGTACTTAATAAAAAACGGTTTTGCGAATTTCGTTTTTGAAGTCCTGAAGAGCTCTGCCCCACTATGACCTATCTCTAGGGCCTACGAGGTTAAAATTTGACACGGACGTTCCTCTTTGCTCAAATAGGAGCTCACTTAGAAACGGTCTTGCAAATATAGTTTTTGAAGTCCTTTAGGGCCCTTCCACCTACAGGACTTAAAAATTACTATTAGGGCTTATGGGGTTGAAATTTGACATGTTCGTTCCTCTTTGCTCATAGGTGCTTACTAAGAAAAGGTTTTGCAATATCCAATGCTCTGCTTACACTTCTTCAATGGTTTAATATAATTCTTAATGATGAAGATTTCGTTGCTCTTTAAAGAGATTTTATTATACATAAAATAAATTCAATCACGGGCAAAGCCGTGACAGGCAACAGCTAGTTAATATATAAATTGACTTTCATTTGAGCTGTAGATAGTAAAAATCGTAAGGGTAAATCATAATGCTCTATCCATATCAACATCTGTAATTCAATAAATTTTATGCTTTAACGACGGATTATGACTCATCTAAAAATTGTCTGATTTTAATTATCGGTATTTCAAATAAAAGCAAATATGTTTGTGATTTATTTGATACTAAATTGATCACTGTATCTTGATCATAACCCAAGAAATAAATAATTAACTAAATTAAATTTTATTTAAAAAATAGGTTTTATGATGAATTGAACTTTATAACTCGCCTATAATTAATCAAATTTTAATAATTAGCAGCTCAAATTGAAGCCCTTGCAGTGTTTTATGACTTCATCGAACTGCATATTGAGACCAGAACCGGAGTTATGCGAAAAATAATTATAAATATTAATGAAAGTTCAAAATGTCCATAAGAAATGTACAGGAAAGAATAGAATTTTGATTATATCTCGAAAATGAATAAATATATTCAAAACCGGACTTCAAAAATGCAATCAGCATGAAAAAAAAGTGTGAAATGATGTGCCACATCACTATGATTACATTAGAAAAAAAATACCTTATCCAAAATGGCGGAACCAAGATGGCGGCAGAAAATTACTACCCAGTCAGAATGCAGTACTTACCTTCCTTAAATTATCAGCAGAAAACTGCACGGTTTTATTACATTTATAAGTGGTTTTAGGCATTAATATTAAACACAAAGGACCAGATCCACGATGGCGGCCATTTTTTCAAAATGGCGGCATATTCCTTAAGCTGGATTCCCTTTTTTGTTCCTTATCTTGTTATAAATAAGAAACAACATTAAAAAAGTTTTTATAAAATCAACCGTAAAGAAATTATAGCGATAGAAAGGTATCAATGTCTCCGTTAGCGGTCATTTTGGAAGTATGACGTCATACACCAGCTCGGCCACACTTTCAGACAAAACACCCGGTAGTACACGATTCTACATGTCATTGCCTACCTATCGCCACCAGTCATATAATTGCTTCATTCAAAATACCACGAACCTTCCTATATTGACATATGCCCCTACACTAGTTGGCCTGCAGTGGAAACTTGGTCAGTTGACAATGTAGTTTTTATGTAACAACCTGAAAATAAACGTTATCAATATTGTAGTAGAATTTATATGTAATATTAGTGTTTGGTTTCAATATAAAAAACTTAATAAATCGTAAAGAAATGTTAGGAACCAATGTTAGTCAATGTATAAAAGTTTTTAAATATACGTAATAAGTTTTCTTATATATATATTTTCTATTAAATCTATGAAAAGTGGTTCAATACCACGATAATTGAAATTCTGTATTTTTATTAACAATTCGCCGCAGTGTAAATGTAAACCCAGTTGCATTGGAAACTTCAATCATAGCTGTCAATCTCCTATCACCTTTAATAACAGACTGTTGATGTCGGTCAGTCAGGTGTACTCAGATTTAAAACCTCTTTAAAATTCTCAACTTGTGATATTTGCTGAAATATGAAGAGTTAAAAGACTACATTAAGAACTTAATATAAAAATTAGAATATTTGTTAGGATTATGTAATTTCTCGTAAAATATATTATTCTCACTGAAGTGTGGCTAATAGTGTGTGGCTAACGTGTATGGAATTCTCATCAAATCCATTAATTTGATACCGAAATTGAGAAAGTTTTTTTTATAAACAAAAGGGAACAGGATCGATGGTGTGGTTATTGAATTGGTTTTAAAATTCTGCAAAAAATTCAAAATAGCATTAATTGAATAATCAGTTATAAAATGTTTCATCATTTATCCAAAAAGTAGTAGTGCCTATTTACTTAGCATATGTAACTCTCACTTCATGTTCCCACGAATGCTATCCGAAGCCTATTTTTATTGTATATTGTCAATGTTTTTATTGTCATAAGGACTTGGTTTAAATAAATTTACGAGTAAAAGCTCATTAAATTATTTACGTTCATAACCAATACACTTTTAACGTTTCTTGGAACCCATTAGAAAGAAATTGTGAATTTTAGTACATCTAATTGTATTGGTCTAAATTGCTAATCAAAGAGATAATAATAATTTTATTGATTTCTTCAAGTATCAGAAATTCTAAACCGGATATGGTTATCATAAAATACCAACCACACAAAAACTTAAACGTAGGCCTATCACTTTAATCTTGTACAACAATATTAAATTTATATTAATAATATTGTTATATTTTTAATCCACCAAATCAACATGCATTGATAAAGTAAACATGTACAAATTTATATTCAAACAACTGAATTATTTTTAATTTTCAACATATACAGTGATATTGGTGTAGCGAAAACAGATAAAAATTGTCAAAGACGAAAATGTTTCCTTTTTTGGGTTACGGATTTTTATTAATATAAACATTCATTATTATTATTTATTATAAATTTAAATCCACTCAATATTGTAATAAAAATAGCATAAAAAATATTTACAATATGGAATGTAGACGAAATGGCAAGTGATACTAATTGCATTTGTATACAAATACTTCTTTCAATTGATTTAAATGAATTCAATCAATTTTAATTGCAGTTCACATTTGATTGGTGTTTGATGTATAATCCTATAACTACCCCGTGACATAATTCTTGGAAGATTGTTTTATCTCTTTTGTCAGTAACAGATGATGTTCCTTTACAGTGTTCATCATAAGTTTCGCAAAATAAGATTGCCCTTTTCTTCATAGTTTCATTAAAATGTAGATTGTTAACTAATAATTTCGAATGCACATCGATTTCTATTAATATTTTATTTCAGTACGAAAATAATAAATTTAACATTAAAATTTAACACTAGATCACATGATCACACAAAATTGTATAAAATGAAAAAAACGTTCAATGGTAGTGTACATTAGTTGTTATTACAAAATTATGGTTTTATATATTAAATTTATTTTCAAAGAATATAGCAAAATGATTAGATTTTTATTTATATATTATGTCTCATAAATATATATATATATATATATATATATATATATATATATATATATATATATATATATATATATATATATATATATATATATATATATATATTAATTATGATATATTTAAGGTGTTTATGTAGCACACACTCCGTCAATGGTAAAACTAAGGTGTCAAAGCGTTTAGATTTTCTCTCCTCAAGTCAGTGGTGGGTATACACTGAAACCTGAGTTCCGACTTGGACTGTAAATTGTGTCGTTTGAGAGAAGCTAGTAATTAAATCATTCATTTACGAGTTATGTTTTTTATTTTTTGTTAATTAAAGGGGCTTAGTAGGATTACATTAAAATTAATATTTCAAAATATAAATAATTTCGATATACTATTTTTTAACTGTATACAAGGCAAGTAAATCCATAAAATATATCAAATAAGAAAACTCTTTGAATTTTAAATTATATGAAGAAAAACAGTACTTATTTGTATAGCCTTTTCATAAATAATCCATTGGGTGCTATTATCTAGCAATATATAGGAGGGTTAGATTATTAATTAGTCACACCAACCAAATCTATTATATTCGTGCCATTTTGAATAATTTTAAGTAAATATCTTGTTTAGCAAGGTTTTTGCGAAATTATTTTTACAATTTAACTATTAATACTTAAACAAGACATAAAAGAGAATGAAATCTTCCAGGTTAAAATATACTATTAGTCATGCAAATTTGAAAAAAAAATTATTCAATAAAGCTGTATAAAAGTTATTGGTAATAATTCTATGTATAATTTCTTAACTAATAAAAATATTAAATAATATTAGATTAATAATAATATATTATTAGATTATTAGATTATATATTATTATATAATATATTATTAGATTATTAATATAAATCTAATGTTTCAAATAATTGCTTCTTTTATTACTCAATCAAACTATTGCCTTTCTATTTTGGCCTGTATTGTAAAGTACTTTCAATCCATTTGAAGTAGGTGTTAAAATATTTTTTTGTTTTTATATCTAATTGAAGTTAATATAATATGTAGTATAATATCTCATCAATGTGGTGTCTAACCTCATTCAATACAACAAAAACAAAATATTAAGTTAAGTAAAAGAGAAAAAATATACACAGTTCAAACATAGCGTCACACTCAAATCCATTCAAAATTATCGTTAACTTATCTAACTTAACCCAAGTGCAGAGCGAGTTGTCTTGTCATTCTTAGAACAGTTTTACTACCACTCATTAAGTGATAAGATTATTGTACAAAGTGCAATAATTTTTTATAAATTTCAATAAAGATAACCATAATTTCTAATCTTTAATTTCATTCATATGCAGTGTTAATAACTTTTGTTTATTTCTACTTATCGTTAACGTATAAAATAAACAAGAATACAGGGTGTCAGAAAAAACGTTTTAGGAATTTTGACGATGAATACTTGTACAACAACAAAGAAAAAAGTTATTGTAGACATATGTCCTAAAATGCGTTGTTAGGCCGCTAGCCGCCATTTTATTTTTAAGCATATTAATTTTTATGTCCGTAACAGATCATTGTATCAAGTTCATATGTGGCAGTAGTGGGGAATGGCTACAGTTGGCTCAGGTCAAGGTCAGGCGGTTGTAACTGTTGTAGGGGTTGTAGTGGCTGGGGTTTTTTGACAGTGATGGGTGGGTTTTGGAAGTGGGTCAAGGTCATCTGGTGGGGTTTTTAAAAAAGGTGAGCCCCGAAGGGTTAGATTGAAGGTGGGTAAAAATTTATTTAATCAAAGAAAAGTATTGGTTTTATTTGAGGAGGTGTTAAGGTGTTGTTTACTGGCGATGGAGTGGTAGACGCCAAAGGTGATAGCGATGATAAGATAAAAACACACTATCCACAATATGCATTTGAATAGTTGTAAAAGCTGAATCATTTCTTGTTGATTCTTCATTTCCAATTGTAGTCTGTTGATTTCGAGTTTGAGTTTATCCTCTTCCAATTGTGATGTAAATGAAAAATCATCCATCATCTTCATGTATTAAATGTGTGCTGTTAAAATGGGAGCGGTGTTGACGGTAAGAAAGTTGGCGATGAAATGAGAAACAGATATAGGGACAGGGTATATATTACTGTAAAATAGTGGGGGGTAAAGAAAATAATTTTAGTCGACTAAACATCATTATTAGCTGTGTCGGGTGTTGCAGCTTTGGAAGATGGACGACTATTGTTTGGCAGCTGTAAAACTTCGACGTCTTCGCTTTCCATGTTTTCGTAATCAGAAGAATTGTAGGAAACTTCCACAGTGATAGTAATGGTGTTATTTGGAGTGTTTATTATATCACTTAAAATTTGAAAAATACTTTGTAAGTCTTCTTGTGATTGAATAAGAAAAGTACATTTACTTGTTGTTAAAGGAGAGGAGCTCATTGTTCGGAAGTTGGCAAACAAATGGTGAGCGATGGTCAGAGGGTTGCTTATATGTGGGCAAGGGCGGTGGAGGGGGAAGTAGAGGGGTGGGGGTGGTAGAGTGGTGGGGTAAGGGTGATATACCCATATGTGAACCGGCGGCCAGAGCATTTTGCCGCAAAATCCCATTTGGGTAGGTTATGGGTGGTGTGTAGAAATAAGTATTAGCTGTAATATAAATTAGAAACACTAATAATTTTTATAAATTAAATACTAAATTTATATTTAACCAGAGCTTGCATTTCTTGTTCCTCGTCGTTTAATTCAACAATTTTAACACCATTAGTTGTCTGTTCCTCTTCCTCTGCACTTTGCGACGATGAAGACATGGAGGTGGCAGAAGAAGATGATGAGGATGAAAATATTTTGGTAGGATTGACGTATTGCACTGTGATGTTGATCCATCTTAAAGGATAGTTATCAATGAGTATGAGTAAGTTTTGGAATAGGGCTTCCATCTATTCTCTGTCGGTAATTAAATGTTGAAAGGAAATGAATTTATCATCCATGTTGTTGTCAGTGCGAGTAATAAAATAAGAATGAGAAGTGTATCGAATGATCCGTAGAATATATGTTGTAAAAAATAAGTGGTGGGGGTTATCTCAAGGTCAATCAAATGGAGTTTTAAAAAAGGGCTGCAGTCAGTGACTACAGCTATACATCTGAAGCTTCAACAGGATCAGTAGACCAATCAGATCTGTACTTGCACGCATTTATGATGCATGTACAAAAGTCGTCTTTATAACATGCATTACACTCTCGGCAATTAACAATTTTTTCTGGATGAAATTTGATACATCTCTGGGGACAGCAAGTGTGGAAGTATCTTGATTTATAAATCTTGAAGGTTTGCAATTCTGGTGGTGGTAGTTGTTTTGTCTTGCATTTGCAGTAACAAGATCCGAAGAATTCACATTTTCTACAAGCTAATCCGTCTACCATCCATCTTCCTATATCGGTACATTTTTGTTCACAACAATAGCGTGGTTTATACTCGTCTTTCTTGTTTTCCATGTTGACGCTTCTAAGTTTAGCCAAGAAATGAAGGTGTATAGTGTAGGATAGCATGTTTTATAGACTAGAAAAGTGGTGGGGGTAATCTCAAGGTCATCCAAATGGAGTTTTAAAAAAGAACATCTTACAAGTGTAAGATGTATTTATTTAAGATAGTGAGTTTTCTTCCTCTTTTTCTTTCTTTATATCTTGTTTGTATTTTTCTTTTTCTTCTTTAGCCATAGCAATGAGATCTTCAGTGGATAGTGGATGTACTTCAGGAAATTTTAGAATTAATTTTGGTTGGAATCCTTCTTTAGTCAATACTTGAAGATCGGACGTCATTTGTTCTACACTTTGATAGTCTTTTCCGTAGATTTTTCCATTGAATTCAATCATCATTCTGTACAACATGGTAGTGGTAGTTGTTTTCGCTGCGTCAGTTGGGAAGCAAATGATGATTCTGTTTAGGTTACGCGTTCCTTTTATAGATGCTACAGCGACCACTCAATATTATTCAACATCAGTAATATTTCTGGAACTTAACATTACTTTGAGTAGATGGTGTTGTAGTTGAAGGTTGTGTGGAAACAAATACTTCTTCATTGCAGAATTTTTGTTTAGGAAACATCCTCATGTTGTTAGCGTAAACATCAATATTTAAACGATAACCACCGGCAAGTAACACTCGCAATTCATTAGTAAAATCGTCGAGTTCTTCAAAAGTTGTGATGGTGGTGGTATCATATGATGCACACTTAACCTTAAGAGACATGTTGTTATACGTAATAACTGAAGAGCCAACAGAGATGCGTACAGCACGAAAGGTAGTCGTAGACTGATGAGATCCTCAAGAAAATTACGGCCTTTATATACCCTCGAAACTAGGTCAAGGTCACCCAAACGTGTTTTTAAAAAAGCAACATATCGATAGTGCAGAAACACTATCGATATGTTGCCTTTTCTTATTTTTTTATTTTTATTTTTTATTTATTTATAATCAGTTATACACATGTACAACAGTATATATAAACTACAGATTAGTTGCTAGTAGGCATAACATGAAGTGTAAGTTCAGTAGAGTTGCTTCCGCTAGGACCGTGAGATGCTAAGTAGAGTGCGCCGGGGTGAATCAGTCGTAAATCTTCATTCTGCAGCAGTTGAACGAAGCGTTTGGGGAGAAATACTTGAAATTTTGGTTCATCACCAGGTGTGTAGGGTGCTTCACTTAGTGTGCAATTGATAGCGTCTCCAATTGATGTTTCCATTTTCTTAATAGTGTGAATAATATAATGTTTCTCTTCCTTCAATTCTGAACATTTTTTTGTCGGTAGTATAGTAGATTTAGAATGTTTGTTGAATTGATCAACAAGCGATTGTAGAAAATTTTGTGACGCCATTATCTTCTTTTTGCTATTGTTCGTCTTCTTCTTCTTGTGTTTGCGCGTCAGAGGTGTTGACTCCCCGGAGGTTCGAGTAATACTGATGCATTGTCATAGTGCCGCTCTCGCTTTTATACCCTTCGCTTCCCCCACTACTTTGCTGGAGATAGGCATTCAAACGATATGTGTTCTTTAAAGCACATTGAGACTGTTGATGTTTAAAGTTTTTAGATGAAATACAGATGTCATCAAAGTAGCAATAAAAATCTTTCTCCATTTGCACATTTATTACTTCATGGTTTGTATATGTTTGTATCCAATTTGCTTTTTCCAATCCTCTTGTAAAAATAGTTTTGAACTTTTTGCAGAAATGATTCATAATGTGTGGCATCATATTGTAGGTTATAAAACCTTCATCCCATCTTAGATTATGAAAATGTTTCATCAACCATTTGTTTGTTACTTTAGCTTTGGTTGTTAATCTGTTGAATGGTAAAGGAGGCATAAATAAAAAGTGATAAACAACAGATGTTATCATATCTAGTACCACTAACTCTTTAATTATAAAATTTCCATCATTACCACGGAATGCTTGAAACTCTATGATACCTTGCTTTACTTCCATTAATTCTATCTTCTTAGAGAATGAAACTTGTTTATCCATGATGACGTTCAGTAGGCAACTGGTATGTTAATCCAGATTGACAACCTTTTATACCCCCAATATTCTTCTTCTTACTTACAATATTCTTTATTTGTTTAATTTGTTGCCGATTGTTGATTGTTGAAACATGATTCGTTTTCCTTGGCTTCTTGCTTTTCTTCATCTAAATTAAAGTTGGTTTGATAGTGGTGTAACTGTCTCCACATATCTACTTCATGCGGTATCCTATTGAAGATTGAAGTATCTACTGGACCATATAGGATTGGAACATATGGTTGTTTATCCAATGCATCAATTAAATAGTCTTTGATAATTGCACTTGAGAATATTAGTTGTTTTAAATATCTTGTTATAGGACCAGTAGCACAAGTTAAATTGTAAAACTCTTCTTTAGTCAAATGTATTTTTATATTATATTTAGTTAAATCTCTAAATCGAACTAGTTGTTGACCACGTTGTTTAACAATATCGATTTCAATATTTGATTCTAACAAACCTAGTTTTGTTTTTCTTCCAAATGTATTGTTACTCAAATAACATTCCAAAAGATGTATATGTTTCATAAAAGATTCCCATGAAGTTTCAGTGAAGGTTACCATTTTAGATCCGTGATTTAAAATAACAGTAGGAGAGTAATCCAATGATTTCATCACTCCAGCAGATACAGTCTTTGTCATACAAGAAGAAAGAGGATAAAATATTCGAAGAAATACTTCCGTTAAGATGTTGGTGGAAATGTTATCTTCAATTTTTCTTTTCTTTGTTTCTTTTTCAACTTCCTCTTCTTCTGTCTTCTTATGTTTAAACTTGAGGAACTCATCCATTTCCTGTTCAACTTGTCTTTCTATATCCAAACTATTGTCAGCCATAAAAGGTGTAGTTTCTTCATTAGCACTTGATGTAGTAGAACTCATCTTGCGGACGATGTTACCCATACGACAATCAAAAATGAAATGAATTTCCAGCTCTTTTTTCTCGCTTTTATACTCGCAGATGACCTAGATATTGTTGATTTTTTGTAAAAACCTTACAAATCATGCAGATGTTGTATTAATCCTTCTTAAAGCACATTCTTCACAATTCCTGTTAGTGGTGTGTAGGTAACTATTTTGTCATGTAGAATTAAACAGTATGCTGAAGTTCCATCTGGTATTTTATCTTCAAATTCCATTTCAACTTTTATATCTACACTTGAAGATTTCACAGATTCATTTTGTTTTGAACAATCGATAACAAC
This sequence comes from Neoaliturus tenellus, assembly GCA_030545055.2. NCBI lineage: Eukaryota > Metazoa > Arthropoda > Insecta > Hemiptera > Cicadellidae > Neoaliturus > Neoaliturus tenellus. The sequence continues at coordinate 48,517 of JAQYXR010000810.1, forward strand.
AATTGGAGCTTTTGAATAAAATTGTTCTGGTGATAGTAGTGGTGTATTAGTCTTACCATAATATGACGATTGAAATCTTGCATACATGTCATATAGAATGGAATAACGTTTCTTGTTAAATGAAACATTTAAACTGTCATATGGAAAAAACTGAGAATTTAAAAAAAACTTTGCAATTCTTTATTTTGCAATGGTCAAATTGACCAGCGTGCGCAGTTATAATATCCTTTCGTTTAGTCTGAAAACCAACTATTATGTACCTTGCCCGTTCTAAATAAGTAGAGGTTTTAACAGTCCATGTTTGTCTTTCTGTTTGAGGCAATATGGGGTATTCATGAAATTCCCAACTTCTGAATGGTATTACAATATCACGGTCAGATTTTAATTTTTTTAATAATAATACTCGATGTTCATCCGCCAATCTGACATGTGGTACTCTCCATACAACTTTATCTAATTGAAGTTGCCATTCCAAATCGGCGTCTTTAGTTCCACTTGGCGCTTGTATTACATCCTTATTCGTTGAAGATCTGAGCAGTACCAGTTCTTGCTTTACGTTTATTATTATTCTCTTGTAATCTTCTGCAAATCCCAAAAGCAATCGTAAAGGTACATTAAAGTCAAAGTAACCATTTGAATTAGGAGTAATAGTGTCTTTATCAGGAGTCACCCATCCAGCCGAGATTAAAGAATTCTTTTCATGAGGTGTTATTGAAGTCAATCCTTTTAAAGTTGTTGATATACCAACTTTTTTTGTTGAATCAACTGTTACTCCAGATATCTCATATCTAATTTCATCAAACAGATATGCCATTGGGTTATTTATAAAAGGAACAGTTGAACCAGATTTTCCATCCAATGTTGTTACTCTTCCTTCGATATATAAATAACTTTCACATGGTAATGTGTAGATATCTTGTTGTTGAATGGGAATCCTTATTTCATCATTATTATTTAATTTTGATGAAGTGTAAGGGTTGTGAGTGTGATATTCCTTCTCCATAGGGTTTCGTCGAATGTCGGTCCTTGCGCTATATCCAGTATATCCATGGTTGGCAAGTTTTAGTCCGATCTTCTGTAGGAAGCGTATGTTGTCCGGTGTTAACTCGTCGAATGTTGAGGAGCTACTGAGCTCCCGACTCTTCCGTTGTGGTTTAAATGATAATCCCATGTTGACTTTATGTGGCTGCTCTGATATGTAACCGTATAGTTATTGTTTCTCCTCTAAAGTCAACACTAATGCCGTCTTGATCCAATATGTTCAGTACGATGTCTGAAATGAAACTGGTGTTTAACGGTAGGTATATCAGGTTTTGTGGCTTCTCAACTATTTTAAAACCAGGAGCTACTGTTGGGTAAAATGTGTGTAATATATGTTGATTTACTCCATCTCTATATGATCCGTGTATAATATTACATGTTACATCAATACTGTTCACCTTTAATATTGTTACTGTTGTATCGCCAGTATAATCATTTCCAGGAGCTAAAATTCCTTTCTTCTTTGAAAATCCGAGCAAATTGCCGATTGAGTGGTCTAAGCTAAAATCTATATAATACTTTGAAGTTATTTCTGCTTTTAATGTATTATTATTACCTTTTATAGAAATATTTTCTTCTCCAAGTTTCTTTTGTAATACTTGGTTTATATCGTCTATTTCATATGCTCCTGTAGATAATGGAATTATTTTTAATTGTGAATAATTTCCTTTTTCATCTTTACTTTCATAATAATGTAGTAAATTATTTTTTCCTTGTGTAACATTGGGAATTGAATTGTATGTAGTCAAATCCAATAATGCTGCTTCCCATAGTTTGTCCGTAGATAAACGTAACGCTGGGAAAAGTGTACTTTTCAATGTTGATGAATTTCCACTCAGCGATACTGTATACGATGACATCTTAAAGCTGACTGACGCTCTTCGCTAGGAACTCCAAACATAAATGTCCGCATATTTCTGTATTGCTAGGTTGTTCTCTTTTGTAGTTGTAGAATATATTCTTGGAGTTCCGAAAATAATGTTGAAGTTCTTTTGGTGGTGGTAAATTTCCAAAACTATCAAGTAGTAAACATTTTCTCCAAGTTTTTTATAACATACCCAATGAGTACCTGGTCCATAATTAGAGTCTAAATTTACTATTCCAGTTTCATTTTTCCACACTCTATTTGGTAATGTATCTTTCATAAAAACTCCTCTAAAGAATGGTATTCTTAAACATTTTACATATTTTGACAATTGATGATTTGTTAATGCTTCATTTGGAATTATCAATTTATTTTTCTCATTTAATACACACGGTATGGTCTTAAGTAAAGACCCGATCCGTTTTTTACCATTGACCATATGGATGTTTTCTTGACTTTTCTTTTAGGGGTAGTGCGACGTCTTCTTTTGATGTTTCCACCTCTTTTTGCAGCTTCTTTTTTGTTAGGTTTTCTCCCGCGTTGTCTTCCACCACCAAACTTAGCTTTCGTCTTCATGGCTGTTGTCACTGCCCAAGCTGCTGCTTTTTCTGCAATACTGGCGTCACTTGATTTAACTCTTTGCCAAGCTTTTTCCGCTAGCACTTTATCTGCTATCGATCTATTTTTTGAATCTGCAAACTTGGAATACGCTATATCGTGTTCTTTGCAGGCTTGATCCAATTTATTAATTCCAGGATCTCCTCTTGCTAAACGTTTTGCCAACTTAGTTCCAGGTCCACAATATTGATAACCTCCGGGCAGATGAAATTCGTATGGTAGAGCGTCTATTGTTTTATTTAGAACAGCACCAACAGGAATCTGTCTGAGCAGGGATAACGCAGCTGATGTAATACCACGTCCTTTCTTGCCGCTGTCTTGACGAAGACTGAGCGGTGCGGTCTTCATTATGTCGTCTTATATAACCAGCGTGTTTACTCCACGAGCTGCTTTACATAAATGAATACCTTATGCACAATTTTTATATTTAAATATTTAATTATTCAAATTAATTACATACTGATTTATGATTCTATTTTTAATCCAAGCTTCTCGTTCATCGGGTTGAATTATCACATGACTCGTTGTACTAGCTATATGATTGTGGGTATCAATAAGTAAATTGCCCACTATTCTTATTAAACAATCTAAAGTTACAGCATCTTTCGGATGTTGAGGATCGTGTAACTGCATAATACGTTTATCATTACACGTGTAAGCGGTCGAATCACTTTTTGATGTTGTTATGACTTGTCCAATAGTAGCAGCATCATTAAAATCTCACCTGGTGAAATATTAATTATTTTCTTCATTTTAGCATCAAATTTGGTTCCATCGCGTTTATCCCAAGTTATTGTTTATTTCACTGTAACACAATCATTTTCTTCATAACCAGGTATTATATTTTTTATTCTTCTATTATGACCTTCATATGTGCCTAATAAAGGACCGCCCGCAATTAATGTTTGTACCATTAAAGGTACATCCGAACTTTTTTGACCAAATCTTCCATTTGTTATTCTTTTACCTCCCGCATCCCATTCATCATTACTTCCTTGCATTAAATCAAACTTTTCATTTCCATGTATAAATGTATTTCCACGCTTTAGCACGGCATCTTCATGTTTTACAAAATTTGATGTTCCCCTTTTTAATTCTTTAGATAATTGTTCCATAGTAACAGCGTCTTTTGGTTGAGAACCAAATTTTACATTTGACAATGCTTTTCCATGACAATCGATTTTATCAGCATCTTGTAAAATACAGTTGTCCTTGATGTATTTCAGGCTTACAGCATCGCCGTCTTCCTTTGGGTATCCAATGTCATTTATAATAAACTTATAAAAAGAAAATCCTCGTTGAGTCTTTTCCGGTATTATAGAATGTAAATATTCTTTATTAACTGAATCTTTATCATTTTTTGGATTTGCCACATTGGTTATCCTATGATTTCCAGCATCATATGTTTGTCCATCTTTTAAATTGTTACCCCGATGCAATTTTAAAGTATTTGAAAGTTCAGATGATAAATGCTCTTTAGTAATTGCATCAGAACTGTCAGTTGGTTTACCAACATTAATTATTCTATGTGATTTAACATCGTAAGTATTCTTGTTTAATTTCAATGATGTTGAATTTGCTTCTTTTACTGTTTTTAAATTTGCTCCATCAGTATTTTCTTCTGGATCTTTAACAAATTTTAAACGTTTGTTACTCATATCATAGTCACCTTCAGGTGTTTGCGGCAATCCACTTCTTTTTCTGTTTTCTCCTCCTTGCACTCCTACACTGGAGTACCGTCCGAACTTGTCGACACTCATGATTGAACTGATCCACTGTATACTCACAGGTCTCTTATATATCCGTAATGATTTATACAACTATTCCACGATTTCGAAGTTCGTCAACTAAAGCCACCCATTCATTATTTAAACCTGTATGACCAGCTTCCATGGCTTCATGTAATAGTCTCATTCTATCGACCAATTTGTTTATATCATTATAGTAAATCACATTTGTATTATATAGGTTTTTCATTAAACCTTTACCAGACGTTGAAGATTCTCCTTTTTTCTTTTTACCATATTCATCCATAAGTGATAAATCCATAAGTGATAAAGATTTCCTCTTTAGCGGTTTCTTCAAAGCAGGCGCAGATCGTAATGTTGGTAGTTTTCTCAGGGGAAACAATCTTTTTATTACAACTGTATATTTAGTTGCGCGTGTTCTATTTATCATTGAATCTTTGGAGTAATTCTTCTTATGAGCATTAGTATTTTGCAAAATTTCTTTAAAAGTATTTAAATCTTGTAGTGTATATTTTATAGGTATATTTTTAAAAAGCAGTTCAAATAATCCTTTTGTTCCTTTATATTTATGCTCACCAATAACAATGTCATCATCTTCAGTCAAATGTACTTTTGAATCTCCTATTTTTAATTCATTTCCATCAATTCTCGCTCCATATATATGTGACTTGTGTAGTTTTGGGTTAGCTTTTATTTCATGTAACATCTTCATGATATACTTCCTTCCAAGAGGTCCTTGTTGCAATATATCACTACTTAATTTTGTTAGATTTGGAATTGATTGTTCTGCTTCAGGTATATGTTGTTCTTGTTCTTCTTCTTTTTGAACATTTATTTCTGGTTCTTCTTGTCTTGTTTCTTCTTCTTTTTGAGAAACTTCACTATCACTTGTGTAAGAATCATCATCTTCTTCCTTTTTCAAAGTCTTTACTTCAAATTTAGAAACAGGTAGTAAAACATCTCCTTCATAATGAGGTTTACCAATTGTTTCTGTTATCTGTTTTAAAGGTTCTGTAATAGGCTTAAATGTAGTCTCCAGAAATTCTTCTCTTTCATTCAAACCCATTCTTAATGCTCGATTTTTAAGTCTAATCGAGTCACTCAGTGATTTTATTTCTTTTAATAGTTTTTCTTGGTTCACCATGTTTACGCTGCAAAGTCCAATCTATTACTAAACGTATCATCAATCGTTCAATGGATTAATACAAATTTATCTAATCCTATACGATATCTTCCATTTTTTATAGCTTCTTCTTTCATAATAACAAGAAATCCATATTTTTCAGCCCATGCTTTGCCACACATTTCTTTAAATTTATCAAATGACATGTCTGCATTCACATGATCATAATATATGTGCTTTAAATTTGTTTCATCTTGCTTAAAGATAATTAGTAGATATGCATTATCTCTTATTAGTTGTTTTGGAATTTTACTGTAAGTTTGACCAATATAAATGCTATCAATATTGTAATGTCTTCCCATGGCAAAATAACTTCTAATAGTGTCATGGTTTTCACAAGATACATCATCAAATATAAATATAGAAAATGGTTTAGCCTCGTTTGGCTCCATTATAGTTTCACTAGCATTAAACTTGTAAAAATTAACTTCAGGTACACTTGCAAGTACTTTATTCAGTAATTGGTATTTGGGTTGTTGCAAAGATTTGGAAAAGATGTAAATGTTGTTGAAACGTAATCCTTTAGGATTTGTTATTAAGTTAAAAACCACATTTGTCTTTCCACAATTTGATGGTCCAGTTATTAAACATCTTATTGTGTTTGGCAGTAATTCACCATGTTTTCCATGATTTAACTTGTCGTTGTCAACTGTTAATTCATCAATATTATTAATAAAAAATCGATCCTTTTGTTGCACAATCTCCATCTTGTGTAAAGGTTAAACATGTAATGACTTCATAAATTGCTACACTAAGTCTTTTGTAGGGATCCAAGAGTCTTCACTTTTATCAAATCCCAACCAACGTACTTTCACCTTATCCTTTTTTCTTTGTAAAATTTTTTCAACAAGATATACATCGCCAACTGATGATTTTAGCAATTCATGTCCGTAGAATCCACCTTCAAGTAATTCACCCTTGTTGTCCTTTAAAATGTAGGTTTCAGGTATTGTTGGTTGCACTTTATAGATTGTAAATACTTCATTAGTCCAGTTTGGCAGATACCTTTTGCTAAATACTCCTTTGTACTTACTTATACGAACTTTATCATCAACTTTAAATGTTTTGGGCTGCATTTTTTCACGTTTAGGAGTAGTATTATTTTTAATACGTTTTAATACCATTTTAGCATTGGCACTATTTACTTCATTAGGT